>ML358424.1:0-60013 GCA_005239505.1 Nicotiana paniculata | reverse complement strand
TCAGCATCATTCTATTGCATCTGCATGGGCTGAAATATCGCCAACTCATCCAAAGGCGTCATTGTTCGGAGGCACTATTTTCATGGCCCGAGAACACCATGCCATGGCCTGGGGATCTCTTTCAACCTCTGCATATCATTATTCAAAGGCATCATGGTTCGCAGGCACCACCCTCATGGCCCGAGAACATCATTTCCATGGCCTACGAATCCTGCATCAAGCAATTCATAGCCCAGGACGTCATGGTCTGAGGACGTCATCCTTAACCGTCCGAAGACATCATTCATGGTCCAACGGGAATTTGCATCATGTTTAAATTACGCACAATATATGCTTGTATTATTTATTTGCAGGTAATTCAGCGAGCAAACTGCCATCTCGGCAGGAGCGGTTCCGCTCCAGTTCTCCTAACCACCCCGTAAGTCGCTTATTCAATCAGTCCCAAATGTTGCGTTCGTTCTTGTAAGAAACTTCATCAGTATACTTTACCGATGACTCCTGAACTACATACGGCCCAATTCCTGTAAAACCATGGATATGTAGGCAACTCAGAAACCAGGGTGCGGTGAAATCTCTCCAAACCATTTCACTCGGTCAAAATTGGCAAAATTGGCCATCATATCTTTACCCGACAACTCTTTCATCCTTCCCGGGTAAAGAGGGGTAGCTGTTGATACCCAATTTTTCCTCAAACTATTTTAAAATTTGTATATGTGCCTTCAAAATCACTTTTTTATAATAACTGGTATTTTTTCATAATTTTCCATATTTTATTAATTTCTTTTCTAATTTATTAAGTATTTTAAATTCAACAATTATTCATAAATTATATTACAAATAATTTCAAAATATTTCCCAGCTCAATACATCATTTTTAATCCTATTAGGATTTAATTATTTCATAAATTAGCCAATTTGGCATTATTTAATTATAATTACAGTAATTTTACAATAATAGCCTAATTGTTCATTTATACCATTTTAAATTACTTAGCCGTTTTATATTTTAATATTAGCTAATTACCTTAATTCCATTTATTTTGCCTCAATTTCATTTTTTTTATTTATATAATTATTAGCTATTTTTATTAATTATTTATCTATTTTAGTGGGTATTTAACAAGTAGCCATTTTAATTTAAATTTGAGCCTAATTCAATTTAAGCCCCAACACAATTAAAACAAGACAAATACCTAGGCCCAACTTCTAAGCCTACCCGACCCAATTCCCTTTTTAATCAGGACTGTTGATCATTTCTGATCAAAAGACCAGATTAATCCTTACCTTAATTAGACCTACAACTACACCCCTTCCCCTCATTCACTCATCTCACACTCTCTCTTTATCTCTCTGGGTATCTCTAGAGACTTCTGGTCTCTTTACCTCCGATGAGGTCTACTCATCTCTTCCGGCCATCTCCTTGCCGGAAACCTTGAAGGTCTCACCTCCAAGCGTCCTTATGTCTTCATCCCTTACGCTTGTGTCACCGTTAAGGGCTCTCAAGTGAATCAGAGGCGGTTCAACTTATCTCTCCGGTCTCATGCCATTTTCTCCGGCCATCTATGGTTGGTCGAGTAATATCTACCCCTTTCCGGCCAAATACCAGTAATATCTCTAAGTTTCTTCTTCTTTTTTGGGTTCTCCTAGAAACCCTAACTTCGAACCTTCTGATCTTTCAAGATCTGTAACAGATCTATGTGCATCTCAAGGTTTTCACATGTTTTCCGCAAAAAATCTCTTTGTTTTCAAACGATTTCCTCACTTTCAAAACTAGGGTTTCTTAACCCCTTTCAAAACCGATTCTTCTACCGATTTTAAGTACTTTCTATTGTGTTTGAATGATTCTCTTATGTTTTTCTTGCTATCTGACTTATTATGCTAAAAAGCCCTAATTTTTAGGCCGTCTCTGATAATATGTTCGTTCAATATTTACGTGTGCCTATTTCTTATGAAACGATATGTGCTTTTTGTGATTTTTACCCTATTTGCCTTGTTAGTGTTTCACATTCTTGTCTATCCCGCTTTGATACGTATTATTCTCTAGTTTGAATCCCCGATTCTGTGTGATTCTTACTTTACCTAGGGTTTTCTGATTCTTGATTAACATATGTTATTCCAGTATTATTTAATTAAGGCTTTATTAATTTTTCTACTCTTTGACCTTTACTGATTTTGATTTCCCTCTAAAACTGGGATATTTCCCTTTGAATGATACCTCTGTACTGATTTTCAAATTGTTTCCTTTTTTGTGTGATACTTTCCTTAGTTAGCATTGAGTCCCTGTGATTTTCAATCCCATCCGTGATTCTTGTGACTAATTTTTAGAACTAAATTGTACTATACCCTATTTATGTGCAGGACTATGCTGCTGATTGTTTGACATATACTCTCCCTAATTATGTGTTATGAACCTAGACTTAATTGCTTTCTACATGCCTTACTACTCTTATTATTGTAATAATTATCTCATGACTGGTTCTTTCCTTATGTGACACCAAGTATGACCGTTTGAATTAGGACTTCCTAATTAAAGGGAGGCCGGGTCTGTGATTGATTCGAATTGAATCTGATTACCATTGATTGATCAATCAGTACTTATTACCTTATTTTCCACTCATTTTGAAAAGTTATAAATACTTCACTCTTTATTTATCATAACACAGTTCAAGCTCTCTCTCTCTCTCACATAAACATACTCTATTCTGAATTTTTCTTTCTCTCTTATTGTTTGCTTGCTACTCAATCGGCTAAAACCAAAGACTGAGTAACTCTATTACTCTACATGCTCTACTGTGGCACTGTTCTATTTGCATTACTGCTCTATTGGTCTATATTGTTCTATACATAGCTCTCATTCTCTACAGACTACTGCTCCTTTACTCTGCACTTACTTCATCATCTAACTGGTATGTTCTCAGTTTAATTTTAAGGTTTCCTAAACAACATGCTTCAGTCTGTATTACAATTCCTTTTATTCCTATTATGTGTCTACTTATGGTTTTATTGCTTACCCTGCAACCAGGATGCCTATTTATTAAACTATCTATATGGTTACTCTCTAGTTCAGCATGTCTATTACTTTCTATATGTCCCATTAAAACTTATGCCCTATCACCTGACCCCAGTACATGATAAGCATGTAGTTCTACACACAGTGTGTACTCTAACACCCCTCAACCTGATGCTATTTGGATCCTTATATGAATCCTTGTAAAGGACTATGCTATGACAGTTTAAGTCTTGTAATACTTTTCTGAGGCCTACTTGTGTGCAAGTTTGTTCCTATGTGCTTCATACTTGTCCCCAATCCCTCATCTCCCTGCTTGTGGTTGTTGAACTTGTCTTAATTCTTGTTTATTGTTCTGTGTGTGTTGTTTGAAAATGTTGGTTGTGCTACTGCCTTACCCTTTTCAAGCTAATTTTCATTAAACCTTTCTCTTTCTCAAAACTATTTAAAAAATGTTCTTACTCACTATGAGCACTTCCACTATACTCTTAGACATTAGGTTCTGCCCCACTTGTGTGAGCATTGCCTTGGGACCCTTGACCTCCCTCTGAACTTTGACACATAAGAGTTGGCCTTTCTACACTGCACTTACTCCATCTTGGCTATGAAATCTGGGTGTGAGCACTGCCCGAGATCCCTTGAGATCCTTAGGGAACTTTGACACACCTGGATCATGTGAAGGGTTGTGAACCAATGGCATTTGAGGATCTGGAAACTTGGTCCTACTATGGAAGGCTACCTATAGTTAACTTCTTCTTTTCCTTTTAATTATGTAATTCATATTCAAAGGTTTGTAATAATTTGTAAAAATGATTCTGGGGTTGGATTGTGGAAATGGGTGGTGATATGCATTCTATAATGTAAGTGTGGGTAGATATCATATTTTTCTAGGTTTTTTTTTTATATGCGCACTAGTAACCATGTCTATGAATCAAGAATGTCATGCATTTAGATACTATGTCACTTAGGTTCACACATATACTTTTCTTTCAGCATGTCATCACTCCTTGCCTTCACTTAGAAATCATGTTCATAGGATCAGTAATAACAACAAAAACTGTTACCATTTGATTTTGTCATGCATTCTGAAAAAATGTGTTAACAAATATGCAATCATGCTATACACGTAGAGATCCTGTTCTAGGTAAACAACGATTAAAATCTGTCACCTGTGTTATTCCTGAAGTTGTGCATAATGTTGTGATCTTGCATTCATTTAGAAAAAATCATGTTTAAGTTATCATGTCGGATTAGAAATCATGCCTTAGGGTTATACTTACTCAAATCACACCTAGTTTAAATATACGTGTCTAAAACAGTCCCTGTTCGAATAAGCTGGAAATCGGTCTTTGGTAAACACTTAGAAACACATGCTATTAGGATTGGTAATCTAAAACCTTTTAACAAAGTGGTACAACTGCTGCATGTCATTTTACACCTAGGCAAGCCTTAGGAAATCAGTTACAAGGAATAAAACTAGATTTGTCTTTGTGATCATGTTTAACTACCAGCATGCTAAAATCAGTAGGCAAGCCTGACTAGGACTCCCTCTCTGAGTTATGACAAATCTGATCCTGCTATTGTCATTAGATATCATGCTTAGGAACAGAAACTGGACCCAAATTTGTGTATGAGGCATGTTGTGTATGTGCAATATATGTGGAGGTATACTTGAGCCCCTTAATTACTTTCCATGTTCTTCCCTTATGTGCAGTCCTACCTGTTTTGTTATCTGTCGCCCTAGAATTTTTATCTTTAAAACCTGAGGGTCTTCCTAGCACCTCCCTTTAGGATAGGAGTCCTAATTTCCTCCGGGACTAATAGGAAGGGACGGGTAACAGCATGCAATAGAGTTCGTGACCAACACGCGCTTTAATTACCTTCACGGGGTGGGAAAAGATAGAATATTGATATGATGGTCGGTGCGCTAATACCATGTGTAACCCCTCTTCGAGGAGTGTCATACCAGGTATTGCATTGATGTGATCCATATTATAAACAAACCTAGGAACCCCTTTATTCCCATAAACATGCTTAGATTCTAATTCTTTTCAAAATCTATTTTTAACTTTAACTATTTCTAAACCTATGTGTACTTAGACTAAATACCCTACTATTTGATCCATATTTGTTTATTTGCTAATTGTACAAAATTCACAAAAGATGTTTGGTCGGGAACCACACTTGTGGCTCCTGAGGGGTGCCTAACACCTTCTCTTTATGATAATTTCAAACCCTTACTCTGTCTCTGGTTAACAACCTAGTTATATATAAACCCCTTAGGTGCCCTAACGCACCTCAAACCCGTTAGGTGGAGACTTTCCACTCTTCACTCTTCCTTAAAGGAGTTGTCCAAAAATGTCAAAAACCCTGACCAATCCGAAAGGAGAGGAAAAAGGGGGCGCGACACAAGTCACAGTCGGGTACTCTAACAAATTTTGATTCAGTTGACGTGATGCGATCGATCTCCGCTCGTTTAATCCCTGGGTCAAAGCCTGAACATCCCAATCGTTTAATCCCTTTTGTAGCATCTCGTTATCCCTCTGCTTTACCTTGAAGAGGTTTGATTTTCTTGTTGCAACTTTAATATCTCCAGCGTGTGCCTTTACAAATGAATCTTCCAACATGGCGAACGAATCAATAGAGTTTGGTGGCAAGTTGTGATACCAAACATAGCTCCCTTCGACAGGGTCTGCTCGAATTTCTTTATCAATACTAACTTGATTTCATCGCCTTCCAAATCATTTCCTTTTATACCACACGTATAAGAGGTAACGTGCTCATTGGGGTCCTAGGTCCCGTTGTATTTTGGTATATCATGCATCCTGAACTTTTTCGGTATGGGCTTCGGAGCCGCACTTGGAGGGAATGATTTTTGCATAAATTGTTTAGAGTCCATTCCCTTTAGGATCAGTGGTGCCCCCGGAATCTGATCAACTTGGGAGTTATAAGTTTCCACCTTCTTGTCGTTGGCCTCAATTTTCTTTTCTCCCGATTCTATTCTCTTAGTAAACTCCTCGAGCATTCTCATTATAGCAGTCTGTTGGGCTTGAAGCATCTCAAATATAACTTGGAGACTAACACCTTTGTCTCCTCTTCCCTGAGTGCCTCGACCGCCGGTTCGACCCTCTGTGGGTACACTTCTATCGGGGTCTCCGCCTAAATCCACATTAAAGGAAATATGCAAACCGACATGGACTGGGTTGCGAGTGACGCCCCTTCGAGGTCAGCCTATGGAACCTCTATTCCCGGAGCGATAACATTCTCATTCTCCCATGGAGTCCGAGGTCATTGTCACCATGTGTGGCTGTGTTTTGTGAGTTTGACATGATTTATCCTGAAAACAAAATTCTTAACAAGAAACAAGCATAAAATAGTGTGTTATATCAGAATTAACACTGAAAAATCACTATTATCCTTAGCCCCACGGTGGGCGCCAAACTGTTTAACTCGAAATACGAGTAACAATTAAACTTGTAATGTGGTTATAAGGATATGTGATCTAATTCAATGCCAATTGATAAATAGCTAAATAAAAAAAGGAATTAAATGATTTAAATTGATCAAACATGTGTAATTGCAAGTTATCGACCCCGATCTAGATTAGACTCGAGATCAAGTGCGAAGAACACTAAGAGCAGCAATAGTAATATGAACAATAACAACTATAAAGATTTAGGAGCGAATAAAAGAGCAGAATGCTTTGTATTTCTCAGTAATGGCGTAAGTGGTAAGTGTGTATGATGATGATAATAATAATGTGTTTTTAACAAATGAACAGGATTCCTCTTTATATAGTAGAGGAATCCTAAATCAGGTATGACTTTAATTTTGGAAGTAAAATACATGATTGACACCATTAACCGTTAATGATGCTATCGGTTCCGAGATTCTCGTCGAGATTGGTGGTCGATCGCGGATATCTCGTGATTCTGTTACTGTGGTGTGTATTTATCCTGATCTTGATCCCTTAGTCTTCATATTCTCTGAGCCCGAACTTGCTTCGATACCGGCTCATTTTCGAGACATACCCTCGAACCCGTGGAATCGGGTATCCTCGATTTTTACCGTATACAAACATATAGAAATTAAATGTATAAATACACAAAATATATATATATATATATATTTCGTGAACTATTATTTTGATAGTGACAGAGTCAATTTGATGCAGTACATGATGAATATACAATGATAAAATGTCTTGGTGACAACATTGTGTACCTAATATAGCAACGCAAGATAGAACCACTTGTCTACTATCATATTGTCGAGGTTGGCACATGTAGTAAACATGTGTTTCGTTACGGCATCTAATTTGGAAGAGTTTGTTTATCATTGAGTAGATGCCTCAGAGAAAGAACAACTAATCCACCAAGTACTAGCTTCTACACTTGTTTACCCTTAAAAACGGATAATAATTAAAATTATAAGTGGTTTTAAGGATATGTGATTTCACTTGGCACAAACTGGGAAACTGTTTAAATGATATTATAAATTGACTGTAAATAAAAATAAAGCAAACCAAATATAATGTGCGGCTTTGGCCCTCGAGCTAGTTCGCCCTCGAACCAAACGAGTATGCTATTAGAAAATATGAATTGAGCAACAGAACATTGAAAGCTTAAGAGAAAAATGTAGTATATTGATTTGAATAGTGTTAATCTGATTGTTTACAAACGATTAAAACTCCCTTTTATATAGTAGAAGTTTTACTTATGGTACAATTCTAAATACGGTAAGAAAATCCATGATTGGCTAATTAACCGGCCTTGTCTTGATTCATGACGAGATTTTCGTTGTGATCCTCGCCTGATCACGAATGTTTCGACTTACCTTTACTTGACTGGGTAAACCCCCTTCGATCTCACTCGATATCTGTTTCGCTCGGTCTCGATCTTGGTTGATCATCGTCCTTGACTCGTCCTCGAATTAAGGGTTCAGCAATATTAAGGATCGATATAATACGAGGTCGAACTGTGGCCCATCATGATCCAACCACGATTAGTCATGAGAAGGGCAGACTCATTCTGACCGTATACAGATAGTCCCCTCATTTCTCAGAAATAAGATGATGAGAAACGACATGAATTCCCGAGCTCCATCTTTTGAGTGATGACGTTAATGACTAACTCGATCGTGATGCAAGAAACAAAACGTCCAGTCGGTCAAGTTGCCAAGGCATTAAATGCATGTCAGGCGTTGGTCGGCCACTACCTGATTCTGAACCATCGCCTTCAACCTATAAAAACCTCCACCTTTCATCATTCAAACTTTTACAACCAACGCCTTTCTTACTCTTGCTTTAAAAGAATCCTTACTTCTTAATTATTATATTCAAATTTCTTGAATCTTAATCAATTTCCTTGCTTTCTGATCCACTTTTCACAAATGGACAAAACTTCCAAAACTGTGCCACAAAAAGAGGCTCCTTCCTCATCTCGCCTTGCAGGCGATGTTGTTGCGGTGGACCCCCACCCTGAGGAATTCATTCTGGCGAGGTGTCCGACTATCGTCGATTTCAAGATAGAGAAGACCCCACGGTGTAGGGACGGTGTGAGCCGATGTCGAGATATATGTGCACCATCATGGAGAGCCTCCTCGACAAGGTCAAAGAAGAATGCAATTGGCAGAACAAAGGCGCGGTCATTCCTTCCCCTGAGGAATTGATCACCATATACGTAGAGGGGTATCTAAGTGTTTACACTTACCCCTTTATGTTTAGCCCCTTGGATCCCGTAAAATAATAGCCTTCTGTAAAAAGGTACACCGCCGCCCTGAGCCAGATCCATCCATCATTCTGGAGAATCGTCGTCCTTCTCTGTTTCTTTACGAGCAAAATCGAGGGCTTCTCCTTTACTCGACCACCTCATGTGCCTATACAATCCCCGGCTCTATCGAGGACTGATTAAGCTCGCCCACTGGGCCAGTAGTGCCCAATTTTTCAGTATCGGCGAGACCCGTGATCGAGGCTAGATGGGCAAGTTTGTCCGAATAAGGACATCGGAACTAATCCCTGCCGAACACATGTTGTTCCCAGAGAGGTGGAACATGAATCGTAAGTACATTTATCTTGAATGTTTGCTTTATTTTTTTAATTCCTTCCACCTTTGCTTATTTCTATTTTGGTGTTGCATATGTGGCCCCGATGTCGAACCCGGTTCTGGACTTGAAACGATGAGTCAAAATCTTGGAATCTCAGAGGCCCTACTCTGAATGTGCTTGGATGGAGATGTCAAAGGGTCGATGTGAGGCTCGCAACCATGGTAAATTTCTGCTTTCTAACTGTTTGTTGTTTCAAATTTTCTTTTACTAACCTGTTTCCCTTTATTTTGCAGGTCTCGAGAAGGATGTTCCGATGAGACCTCCTTCTGATGATGAAGACATCCTTCCCCAACCATCAGCTCCAAAGCCGGCCAAGGAGAAAATGAGGAAAAGGGCCCCGAGTCCCCTGGGCTCAGAAAAGAAAAGATCGGTCAAGAGGCCTCGTAAGACCAAGGGAAACGTCATTCCCCTATCTTTGGACTCAGTCCGTCGACTAATGGATGAGTCCGAAGAATAAGAAACAGAAGAATAATAAGGTACCGAGCTGGTGGCTCATCCACGTGCTATGGTTTCAGTACAGAAGTCCTCCGAATTGGAGGCAATCAACAAGGGAGCTTCGGCTGAAGTCCCTAAGCTAAGAGAAACAGAGGTCACCCCATCCTTAGAAAAGACAGTGGAGGGAGAGTCTCGAGGCAAGGCTCCCCAAACAACAGAAGAGGTCCCTGGGGTCGAGCTCCGTCGACATTTTGGACTCTCCCCACATTTTAGACACCATGATTGGGGAGGCCAACATGCTGGAGGGTCAGCGGATTGATCTCCACGATTACTTTGAAAAGCTTGAAGCTTCTACTTCCGAAGATATCCCCGGTACCAAATAGGATCTTTAACGATCTCGAGGCTGGTAGATCAATTCCCGGCTCTGAGTGCTAACCCAAACCAAAAACGGCATCTAGTGCTGACTGTCTCGGAGGATGCTCAAGTTTTCTCCCCTCCCCTGTTAGGGTTGCTAGCTATCTGAGAGGCTTGGTGACCGAGAAAGACCAAGCAGTGATGAATGCTATGGGGGTCGCCTGCTTGTTTAACGAGGCACAACACGCTCTAAATCGGGTAATCCTTGAGAATTTGTTCCTTAATTTCTTTACACTTGAAATTGCATATTACCCTTAACACTTTATCCCTTACTTGTAGGCATCAGTGTTGCACCCTCAGGTGTGTTTCGGGTGCTCAAACGGGCATTTTTAGCCTTGTGTATTTTGCTAGTTTTCTGGTGTTATTGCAGTAGCTTTTTCTTCATTGCGATCGAGTGAGAGAATACGCGATCCCATAGAGTAGGAGGAGGCAGGAAGGATTTTTTTTCTCTGCGATCGCATAAAGAGGTTCATGATCGCGTAGGTTGGGTAGCTTAGCTACTGCGTTCGCGTAGAAGAATTTAGGCAGCAGTTGTTTGAGCGTATCTCTACGCGGTCACGTGAAGCCAACTGCGATCGCGTAGATCTGTGTAGGTTGAGGGACGCGTTCGTGAAAAGATCCCTGAGTTTGCGTAGAGGAAATTTTAGGCGTGTTTTTGTTACACTCCGCGATCACGAATGGGGGTCCGCGATCGCACTGAAGAAGAACTGGGTAGAATCATATAAGACCCAAAATCGAGGGTTTGAACCATTTTTCATATTTTGAACTTGGGAGCTCAGGAAAGTGCGGTTTTTGGAGAGATTTTCACCTGGGCAATTTGGGTAAATGATTCCTACTTGGTTCAGACTAATTCCCATGATTATACTCTTAAATCTATCCTTTAAATTCGAATTTATGGTGGAAAATTGGGGAAACATTGGATAAAGTTACTAGGCCAAATTTTTGAGTTTTGATAGGGATTTTGATATCCTATTTGAGTAATTATTATATGGTTAGACTCGTGAGTGAATGGGTGTTCGGAATTTACAATTTTTACCCGATTTTGAGACGTGGGCCCCGAGGAACTTTTTAGGTAATTTTCCTAATTTCGTGTGTTAGCTTTGAATTAATTAGCTATATTGATTCCTTAAAGTGATATTTACATTATGCAATTGAATTGAATAGATTTGGGCCATTCGGAGTCGGGTGCTCGTGGCAAGAGCCTGGTTTTGAGTTGAGTAGCGCAGTCGAGGTAAGTGGCTTGCCTAACTCTCTGTTGGGGACTTCCCCTTAGGTTGTTTTGATACTATTTGTTATGTGGGCACCGTATACGTGAGGTGACGAGTACATACACGGGCCATTGTTTCTTAATTCCATTTTTCCTATCCATGCCATAAATCATTTTACTCCTTTTTCACTGTTTAATGTGCCACTTGTGTAGTTTAGATTAGGAAGAAGCATGCCTACTGTCACAGGGGTGATTTTAGTCAGTCTGAACCACACCCGTGCGACTGTCAAGTTGTGCGCTTGACTCAGCCTTTCCCACACTTAGCCAAATTTCAGCATGTTTGGCCTTGACGAATTTTAGGCAGCAAAACAGTAAGGAACACAAGCCAATATGGGAAAACCCAACCTTTGCATTAATTTCGAAAAGACACAAAGGAAACCCTCACTTGCTACGATCACAAGTCAATCACAGCCCACTCTTGACGAAGAACAGAAGTCATTCTTGGCCAACACTAAAACCTGCCCAAGCCTAGCCTTAGTCCCTTTTGAAACACCTTGAAACCCTCACGTTTCACTCTTGTTTCCCTCTTTTAATTCCACACGAAATTACCCACACACTTGCCTAAGTCCATAAGGCCCTATTTATAGAACATAGGCAGCCCTTAAGACTTGGCAGCACATTGACACTTGTCGTCGACAGCTTTTTCCACTTGTCGGGCTAAGTTTAAATCTGATCCTAACTTGTCGTTGACATCCCCAACTACTTAGGTCATTATACACGAAATGGGATCATGGATAAAAGCATAATCAGTTCATGGGAGATCATGGGAGATCATGGAGACAAGGGGAGTTGAAATGTAACCGTAAACTACTTTGGCATGTGTCTTGCATGTGCCTTTTGACTTGGTCAGCTATGCTTCACGCCTAATCTTTCTTTGTGCCAAGATTTAGCTCATCTTTGACATTGTTCCGCACCAATGTCTCACCCGCATTCTTCCGCCATGACTTTGCCGCACACGTCCGACGCCGCTGCCACCCGCACACTGCCTTGGCCTAGTTTTCTGCCTTGCCCATGTCAATGCCCATTTCCCTCGTGCCATTGCTTGTATTTTCATTCACATAGCCTTGCCTTGGCTATTGAAAGCCTTTGCCATTCACCCGCACATCCGTCGTGTCTTAGCTTAGTCCGCACCTAGCTGCCACAACCCATAGTGCCATTGCCCACTGATTTTGGTGCGCATGCCGTGCCATGCCGCCCTAACATTGCCCACACTATTTTTTCAAGCCCTTTCCAAGCGTGTCTCGCCCATGCCAATACCTTGTCCAATACTTGCCCACAACAACCCTCATGTCAATGTCTTGTCCGTCACCCGCATGATCGTATTGCCCGCGCATGGGCCAATGGCAAGGCCATCACGCCCAATCCTTGCCACAGCCGCGCCAACGCCCGATGTCAAATAATTGGGTCCTAACAAACCACCCACACCCTTTGAAATCGATGTCCTCGTCGAGACAACTCAATTAATCAACCCCAAGGGGTTGTTGACATACAACACCCCGGGTGCTTCCTTCACTTCTGCCACAATGGCGTTTACTTCCACCACTTGTTCCTATCTTTCCGCAGCCAACATTGCATTCACCCTCGCCTGCACCGGACAGTCCTTCTTCAAGTGTGGTCCACCACAAGTGAAATAGCTCTTGAACTTGCCGTTTCGTTCCTTGCCATAGGGAGTCTCCGCTTGCCTCCCATTCTTAACAAACATTTCTGTTTCGGAAGCTTGGCCCTTTCCATTCTTCTTCCATTCCCTCGCCTTGTCTTTCTTCCCATCAGATTTTGAAGATTCAGCAGGTTCACCACCTAAATTGAAATCCGCCAACGCATCTGCCGCCGCAATAGCCGTTGAGAGGTTTTGCACATTCTGCCTCCTCAACTCTAATTGCGCCCATCCCTTTAACCCGCTCATGAAGTAATGCATCTTGTCTTCTTCTGCCATACTACTTACATTCAGCATGAAGGACGAAAATTCCTTGACATACTCCCTTACCGTGCCACTTTGTTTCAAGCGACGCAGCCCATCTCTTGCAACCCATGACGAGTTTCTAGGAAGGAATTGAGATTTTAATTCCTTCTTCAGCATCTCCCAAGTTTCAATCCTTGGCAAACCAGCATTTTCTACTTCCAAGACTCGTGTACGCCACCACACTTTTGCATCATCCGTCAAGTACATAGGTTAATGGTCGCCTTCTCCTCATCCGGCACACGAGCAACTTGAAAATACTGCTCCATATCCCACAAGAAATTTTCCAACTCTTTGGCACTCCTCGCACCACCATAGGCCTTCGGCTCCAGAATTCTGACTTTGGTGCGATCATCGCTTCTAAGGGTAGTATTCTACATTGCCCTTTGAAGTTGATGCAACTCTTCACGTAGTTCTTCTTTTTCTTGGCGTACCAAGGCCATTTCTGCCAGTGTAGTTTCGTTTCCCGCCGTATAATCTGCCTCCAAACATGCCATCCTTGCAAGAGCAGAAGAATCAGATTCGATTTCAAGAGCCTGACCCATGAGTGCTTCCATTTGTTCCACTCTATGGAGCAGTTCTGCATTCGTACCACCAGCCATGTCTTCAAACAGCACCACGTAATCTTCCACTGGTCGTCATGCCACCGCCACGAACCTGCCTTGCTCTGATACCAGTTGTCACAGGGGTGATTTTAGTCAGTCCGAACCACACCCGTGCGGAAGTCAAGTTGCGCGCTTGACTCAGCCTTTCCCACACTTAGCCAAATTTCAACAAGTTTGGCCTTGACGAATTTTAGGCAGCAAAACAGTAAGGAACACAAGAAAATACGGGAAAAACCCAACCTTTGCATTAATATCGAAAAGACACAAAGGAAACCCTCACTTGCTATGATCACAAGTCGATCACATCCCACGCTTGACGAAGAACACAAGTCGTTCTTGGCCAACACTAAGACCTGCCCAAGCCTAGCCAGAGTCCCTTTTGAAACACCTTGAAACTCTCACGTTTCACTCTTGTTTACCTCTTGTAATTCCACTCGAAATTACCCACAAACCTCTGCCTAAGTCCATAAGTCCCTATTTACAGAACATAGCAGCCCGTAAGACTTGGCAACACATTGACACTTGTCGTCGACAGCTTTTTCCACTTGTCGGGCTAAGTTTAAATCTAATCCTAACTTGTAGTTGACATCCCCAACTACTTAGGCCATTATACACGAAATGGGATCATGGATAAAAGCATAATCAGTTCATGGGAGATCATGGGAGATCATGGAGAAAAGGGGAGTTGAAATGTAACCGCCAACTACTTTGGCATGTGCCTTTTGACTTGTTCAGCTATACTTCACGCCTAAGCTTGCTTTGTGCCAGGCTTTAGCTCATCTTTGACATTGTTCCGCACCAATATCTCACCCACATTCTTCCGCCATGACTTTGCCGCACACGTCCGACGCCGCTGCCGCCCGCACAGTGCCTTGGCCTAAATTTCTGCCTTGCCTATGTCAATGCCAATTTCCCTCGTGCCATTGTTTATATTTTCGTTCACATAGCCTTTCCTTGGCTATTGAAAGCCTTTTCCATTCACCCGCACATCCGTTGTGTCCTAGCTTAGTCCGCACCTAGCTGCCACAACCCATAGTGTCATTGCCCATTGATTTTGGCGCGCATGTCGTGCCATGCCGCCCTAACACTGCCCACATTTTTTTGTCAAGCCCTTTCCAAGCGTGTCTCGCCCGTGCCAAGACCTTGGCCAATACTTGCCCACAACAGCCCTCATGTCAATGTCTTGTCCGTCACCCGCATGATCGTATTGCCCGCGCATGGGCCAATGGCAAGGCCATCACGCCCAATCCTTGCCACAGCCGCGCCAACGCCCGATGTCAAAGAATTGGGTCCTACCACCTACCTGTTTTACCTAAATTCCCTATTTGATACAATGTGCACTGTGTTAGTTAGTATTTATCTTGTTCTTGTCTGTGATTATTTTCCTAAGTTGTTTAAATACACCATATTCGACATTATTCGCATTGCATATTTGAGCTGGGACTACGAACGTATTCTGGGAGCTTTCCCTCTGTACTGCATATTTAAATTGGGGCTACAGACGTATTCCGGGAGATTTCCCCATGTATTGCATCTTTACATTGGGAACTACGGGACGTATCCCGGAAGATTCCACCGTGTGATATTTTGTGCTGATCCAAGGGCTCCTTGTTGCTATTTTACTTTTCAGATTATTTGTTTCTACTGCTTACCTTAGAATTTATATTCCTCTATACTATTTTAAACTATTTTACTTATAAAAATCTAGTAGAGCCTTAACCTGACCTCGTCACTATTTGACTGGGGTTAGTCTTGGAACTTACTAGGTAACAATTGTGATGTACTCATGCCCTTTCCTGCATATGTTTTTCGTGTGTAGATCCAGGTACCAGCACTCATTTTCGTGACTAGGGGTCTGAGCGGCTGCTTCAAGGAGACCGAAAGTTAATTCTGCCGCGTCCGCAGAGTCCTTCGAGTCACCTTCTGCTCCAGACTTATATAGATTTTCATGTAATTCCCTTACGTTTTATAGAGCTATTTTGAGATAGAGCTTGTGACTAATGTGATATTCCGGGTTTTGGGAGATATAATTGTACATGCCGAGTGGCTATGTTATGTCTACTTTTGTTCCTTTCTGTCTTTATTTTAGTATATTTATTTTCTGCAAATTTAGGCTTACCTAGTCGTAGAGACTAGGTGCCGTCACGATACCTTTCGGAGGGTAAATGGGTTCGTGACAATTGCACAACTTCGAAATCTAGTACCGGGGCCACATCGTTCTCTTTGGTTTATGGCGCCGAAGCTTTAATATCGACCGAGGTCAGAGATCCTAGCATCAGGTTCCAATATGCAACAAAAGAGTCAATTAAGGAGGCCCTAAATACGAGACTAGAATTGTTTGATGAAAAAAGCGAAGTTGCCCTTGTTCGATTGATCGCCCAAAAATAGCGGATCGAAAAAAACTACAATCGAAGAGCCAATCTTTGACATCTTAATGTTGCGGACATGGTGCTAAGGAAATTCACCCTCAACACCCGAAATCTGAATGAAAGAAAATTTGGTCCGAACTAGGAAGGACCATACCAGATTCTTGAAGTCATCAGAAAAGGATCCTATAGCCCGGAATGATGAATGAGGAATAATTACTGAGAAATTGGAATGTGTCACACCTAAAACAATACTATTGTTAAGGTACGTCCCCCCTTCCATTTTAATTTTTCTTTTAGACTAACTCATGAAGGTGATCGACAAGAATCGACGGTAGATTTTTCGGCAGACGAAACAAAGTCTTTAGGTCTCGAAATCACGTGTTGCACTCTTTTTCCCTTAGACCGATTTTGTCTCAAATGGATTTTTCGGCAAGGTTTTTAGCGAGGAAACAATGAATCGTGCTAACTTAGAATCAAGCCCGATTATGAGTCAAAATCGAACAACAATTCAACAGTATTCGGGTCTCGATAGGTGAAATTTGTAAGGGCCAAACGGTCAAACGAACCGTACCCACATAGGTTGCTCGAGCCTTAGCACAGAATATGACGCATGTGTAATGATTTTTTCGCAAGAATAAAGAGAAGTGTTTTTTAGTTTCCATTATCTCATGTCTTAGAAAAATTTTCTCTACTTTACAATTCCATACCTTTGATATATTATGGAAACAAGCTCAAGGGCCAATCATAACCTGAGTTCGGATAATCACCCCTATACTCGGGGACTGATGTCCGAAAAAAAAATAGATCGAACTATTGGGCATCGAGGGCGTAAGACCTAATAGGCAGTTCTCCAATCTCTAAAGGCCACATCCACCCCACTCGGGGATTATTATCTCGGGCAAGCCCGAACAAAATGGGATAACGAGCCCAACGGGCAGATCCTGTACTAAAGGCTACGACCGAATTAACACGGCTCGGAGACGTCCGAATTCCGTAACAAAATAGGCCTTCAAATTCTTTCATAACCAGTTTTAAAAAGTATCATGCCCCAAACCTTGGGAGACGTGACTGGCACCCGGTATTGCACTGGCCCAAGTGAACCACTCTGTAACTCATTCATTCATTTTGTAACTACCATGGGCCAACATGGCAACAACTCGTATGTACAATTGTAAGTAGGAAAATGTTATAACAATGAACCATTGTTCATAAAACATGAATACATATGGGCCGTCGAGGCCTCTGACATAATGTACAAACTGAACCTCTGTCTACAAAGCCTTTAAGATTAACTGACATCAAATGGGACAGGGTACCAGCCCACCCATAAGTTAGTAAAACTCTGACACAATGACTCATAGACTTGGCTGCACTCCGAATGAGGTAGAATCTTAACAATCCTTCGCTGATGTATTGGTAAAAAAGAGTTTCACACGTAAGCCAACTTTTGACAACTCAGCCAGTTATGTGGACACAGGAGAACGCGATAGCTGGATGTGATTCTTTGAAGAGGTACGGAACAAAGAGGCACGATTCAATAAACCCTCAAGCTTATCATCCACGGGAAACTCAACTGATCAAACAGGGAAGAGACACGGTCAGAATGAATCTGGACAAAGCTACAGGCAGATTCAAGAACCCACAATTGATTACTCGTACGTTATGTAACCGTACCCCAATTACCGTTATCTTTTGTAATGCCTAATTAATGTCATAATTAGTCATTAATGGGAAACCATAGCAAGAGTTGTACGTTATATCAAGGAATCTCCAATATAAGGGAGGGGAATACAACTTGTAAAAGCATCTGATTCTCGAATACAATCTACTTTGCTTTTTTATATTGCTGTAATATTGTCTATTATTCATTTTCTCTAAATTTCTTTGATTGCTAGCAACCCGCTTTCATCCTAGAAGTAGCTTTAGTCGAAGGATCTAATTCTTTGGTTAAACAAGCTGGTTCCGTTACCGGGAATCTGATAATCCTTGTTTGCTTTTCAAGTGATATCCTCGGAATTATGTCGAACTCCAACGACAACAACCAGCAAAGGAATGGAACCCCAGTTCCACCACCTTCAGGAACCCCACGTGGTTCAAGGGAACAATCCCCAGAAAGATCCAATAACAACAATGGTGATAATGATCAAATGGTGGAAGAAGATCATGTAAAGAAAATGATTGCAGAGTATGTGAGCCAAGATTTGCAAGAATTTGCGAGGGGATTACCAGCAGCGTTACCTATACCACCGACGCCGCCCCCCAATAATACCATCACCATGGAAAATCCTCAATCTGGGTTGGCAAACTCAGGAAGAGGAGATACTCCTAATGAATCTCTCGAAGCGAGACCAGGTATATCTAATAAGTCTGAAGTACAAAATTTACTGCTAACCATACAGAAACAGATGAAGGAGTAGAACGATCGCATCGAACAAATTCCTGGAGTACCACCTATTATCAAAGGCATTGATGTTGATAGGTATTCTCAACAACCTTGAAAGCCAAGTGCGACACCTTTGCCTATACCCAAGAAGTTTAAAATGCCTGATGTTCCCAAATATGATGGAACAACTGACCCACGTGATCATGTGACTGCTTTCACTACTGGAGTAAAAGGCAACGACTTAACAAAACAAGAGATTGAATCAGTCCTTGTCAAAAAATTCGGGGAAACACTTACCAAAGGAGCCCTAACCTGGTATTCTCCTCTCCCTGGAAATTGTATTGACTCTTTTGCTGATNGAACTACTCCGTGAGTTTGTAGGCAGGTTTCAACGAGAAAGAATGCAATTACCCAGGGTGCCTGATAATTGGGCAGCCATGGCATTTGCAAGCAACCTAAACGATAAGAGTTCAGAAGCCACGAGACGACTAAAGGAAAGTCTAAGAGAATTCCCTTCTACAACATGGAACGATATATATAACAGGTATAGTACTAAACTCAAAATAGAGGAAGATATCATTGCTCGTTCAAGAAATGAAGATCATTCCAAATCCAGACGCCTTGAATCGGACAGAAGATCAGGTAAAAATAGGTACGATCCTTACTTAGGACCCTCGGGACGTGATATTCATCCCAGGTTCAAAAATACTAGGTCAGACTATAGACCACAAGGAAGATACATAGTCTCATCCTCGTCTAGATCCAGAAAAGATCGAGATGAACGACCTAGAGGTAATACTTGAATTGGGGATCATACCTTTAATGTAAGTACTACTGAACTTATCTCAATATTGAGGAACATGGGAGACAAGGTTAAGTGGCCTAAAGAGATGCGATCAAATCCAAATAGAAGGAACCCAAATCACTAGTGTGAATTCCATAACAATCATGGGCACAAAACTGCAGATTGCAGATTGCAGATTTTTACAAGGTGAAGTAGAAAATTAATTAAACAGGGCTATTTAACAGAATTGTTTAGTGATAAAGGTAAACAGGCATATATGAGGAACATAAAGGAGCCCCCAAAGCCTCCTTCTCCAAAACGAACCGTCAAAGTGATACACGGAGGTGAAGAAGTAAACGAAATGGTCTGCAAAACAACCACAAAGTTCACAATTACACATGGAAAACGGGTTCATGAAAATATGGAAGAGGACGATATAACCTTCGATGATGCAGCTATCGGCGGATTAATGCTTCCTCACAACGATGCTCTGGTAATATATTTACTTATTCATGACTCTAACGTAAAAATAGTGTTGATTGATCCAGGCAGTTCAGTCAATATCATTTTGCTAAGAGTCGTGGAAGAAATGCTACTGGGAATCAAGTAATCCCAAGGGCACGAGCCATATCAGGGTTTGATAACTCTACGGTTATAACAAAAGGAGAAATTGAGCTTAGAACTTATGCTGAGGGGTGATCAAAAGTCATCGATACTAACATGGCTTATAACGTAATAGTGGGAAGGCCATGGGTCCACGACATGAAAGAAATACCCTCCACCTTACATCAAGTAATTAAATTCCCCTCTTAATGGAGGATTCAGCAAATTAGAGGCGACCAGCAGACCACAAAAAATATAAACTCTATGGTACACTATAACAAGAAAATAGAGGTAGAAGAATCACGAGATAAGGGAATCTCCCAAGAGGGTAACACCGCCCAAACATGCATGGAAGAAATTAATACCCAAATAGGTATGGAAGGTATTATTGTTGAAACAGGTACGAATGAAAATACTTACGAGCAGGTGAATCAAGTTACCACGGAAGGTGCATTAGACCACACGGATGTAGATTCCAGACCGGACGTCATTCATAAACCGGAGGAAGACGAGCACATCAAAACAACTACGGAAGAGCTCGAAGTTGTTCCATTGTCTGAACAAAAGCCTGAACAGAAAGTGTATATAGGCACGAGGTTGGGCCCCGATCGAAAAGAAGAAAAGAAAGCAAGGACCATTCAAGAACCAAGTGATCGACGAAGAGGTACAGAAACTCTTGAAGATTGGTTCGATACGAGAGGTAACGTACCCTAACTGGATAGCAAACACCGTGATAGTACCTAAAAAGAATGGCAAATGGAGAGTATGCATAGATTATACTGACCTAAATAAAGCATGCCCCAAAGATTCATTCGCATTGCCACATATAGATCAAATGATTGATGCCACAACATGTCATGAATTATTAAGCTTCTTAGATGCATATTCTGGTTATAATCAGATTAAAATAGATCCCTGATGAGGAAAAAACTTCCTTCATTACAAACACGGGGACTTACTGTTATAAAGTTATGCCTTTTGGCTTGAAAAATGCTAGAGCTACCTATCAAAGGTTAGTGACTAAAATGTTCCAGGAACATCTTGGAAAGACGATGGAAGTCTATATTGATGATATGTTGGTAAAATCAACACAAGCAGAAGACCATTTCAGCATCACTCTACTACTTTTGATATTTTACGCAGGTATAATATGAAACCAAATTTTAGAAAAATGCGCTTTTGGAGTGCAATCAGGTAAATTTTTGGGTTTCCTTGTATCGAACAGAGGAATAGAGGTAAATCCAGCTCAAATTAAAGCTATAGAAGAAATACCGGATGTTTTAACAAATAAAAAGGAAGTTCAAAGATTAACAGGGAAAATAGCAGCTTTGGGAAGATTTATTATCAGAAGGAAGAATCATCCACCTCATTCCATATTTGGTGAATCATTCTCTTTATTTTCCATTTATTGTTATTCATTGCTTGACATTCTTCTATTATTGCTGAAATCCTTTGGAATATCAAATGTGCATTACTTTCAGTTCCCCACCAACGTTATCTCACGTTATCTATGCTATCAAGTTCTAAATCTAGAGATATTATCATTAACTAGGTTTAAGCCTTCATTACATAAAATTTAATAGTTTAACCGGAAGTCTATATTTTTTTTTCAAACAACCATGTAAAGTTTAAATTCTGGGTTCGTTTCTAGCTGGAGTCTTGTAATATTGTAATCAAATTGAATTTAAAATATTGGCCTTACAATTGATTTAAGAGCTTTGTTTAATTCTAAGCCATAAACAACCATGTAAAGTTAGTTCGAGGAGCAAATGTACTTGAATAGTTAATAAACATAATTTCATGGTGTATATCCATATGTCATTTTATTCCCAAATTTGTACCCCATTGGTTTTGAGGACTTGATTCAAATTGTAGGAAACGACCTAGATGTTCCAATCGGTAGAGTAAAGGGCATGGAGAGCCATTTCAGAAGACGCGATCTACCAAGTTTTTGTCGTGTGGATAGCGTAGATACACCGATTCTCCAAATGGTGCTCACATAAACTCAGAAGACTCTTAGAACCAAAGGTCTCATGCTGAACACGTTCGGGGAACTCGAAGGACCTATATTGGACCAAATTCGAAATCACATACCAAATCTTTACAGCATTGGACCACTCCATGCGCACTTGAAGAATAACAAAATTGCATCAGAATCAATAAGGCAATCCATCCATTCTAACAGCATATGGGAAGAAGATAAAAGCTGCTTAAAGTGGCTTGACGAGCAACCAGCTAAATCTGTAATTTATGTAAGCTTTGGAAGTATTGTAACCGTAACGAAAGATGTGCTGACGGAGTTCTGGCACGGCCTGGTGAATAGTGGACATGTGTTTGTATACGCCAAAATCGGATTCCATGCCCTGCATCGAGAAGCTCGGGACAGAATTCGAAGCTTGGTCCCGAGGTGAATCCCTCGAGGGGCATATCGAAGGTTCCCTGTGTTCGACCTCGAGGCAGTACAAATCGATGATCGTCATGGAAAGGCGGAAAATTTCCAAAGGCACGTGATTAAAGCTCACCAAGTTTACAAGAATAGTACAAGTCCATACTAAGCCATTAAATAGTTGTACCAATAGCATTACCTTGTCATAATTATACATGTACTATGTTGGGATTCCCCCCTCCTATATAAAGGGGACCCTTGTCATTTTGTAAGAACAATGAATATTCAATATCATATAACATTCTCTGTTTTTCTTATCTAAGTGTGTTCAACAATTGTTCCACTGATTTATTGCATTCATTTATTGTGTTCATTAGTTGTTATTCATTTATTGGTTCACCATTAAAGGCTATTCTGAGGCCCCCACTCTATTGTTTCTTTATCGATCGCCAACTAACAACTGCCTTAGCTCGACCTCGAGGCCCTTGTCCAAGCGAACTCAAGGCCCATGTCCTTGTGATAATCTTGGTTTGCATACTTTATTTACTTACTTGCTCTTAGCATCATTCGGCTAACAACTAGTATTGGAATAAATCACATATTTTTAGAACCACAAAATCAAATATAGTTGTTAACACCATTTTCAAGGTAAACAGTTTGGCGCTCACCGTGGGGTTAAAGATAATAGTGATTATCTTAGTGCTAATTTTCTGATAATACACGTTATTCTTCATACTTATTCTTGTCCAAGATTTTTTAATTTCAGGCTAAAACATGTCAAACTCAGCTAACGCACCAGTGCATAGCAACAATGGCCTCGGTTTCCACGGGGAAACTAATGCAGTAGCTTCAGCAACCTGTGTGCCACCACTCAAACCCGGAATAACACCTATTCCCAACCCAGTTGATGTTGGCTCGCATATTCCTGTAAACACAGATTTGGGAACGGACGTCGGGGGAAGCGTGCAAGGAGAAGTCCAACCTAACGCACAAACAACACATGCTCGAAATGAAGTCAGCCTACAAATCATTTTCGTGATGTTGCAAGCGCAGCAGGTTGTCATTGCTCAGCTGTAGAATCAGCAAACAACCCCGAGCACGGCGGCCCGGAAACGGCTTCTCGAGTCGAGCAAGCACCAGAAAGATCGAGTAATAACGGGTCAGGATCAGACTCCGCCATAGTAAATATGCTCGAGGACCTCACAAAGGATTGAATCGGGAGAAAAGAAGATAGAAGCTAACGATAAAAAAATGGAGACCTATAACTCAAGGGTCGATCAGATCCCGGGCGAACCCTCGATTCTGAAGGGTGTAGATTCAAAGAAGTTCGTGAATAAACCATTCTCATCGAGTGGGCCTCCGAATCCCATTCCAAAGAAGTTCAGAATGCCCGATTTCCCGAAGTATAACAGGACCTCGGACCCCAATGAGCACATCACTGCTTATACTTGTGTTGTAAAAGGGAACGACCTAAATGATGATGAGATTGAATCCGTCTTGCTGAAAAATTTTGGAGAAACGCTGTCAAAGTGGGCCATGATGTGGTATCATAACCTACCCTCGAACTCAATAGATTCATTTTCCATGCTGTCAGACTCCTTCGTGAGGGCGCACGCTCGTGCCATTAAGGTCGCTACAAGGAAGTCTGATGTCTTCAAAATTAAACAAAGGGAGAACGAGATGTTAAGGGAGTTCGTATCTCGCTTTCAGATGGAACGAATGGAATTGCCACCAGTCTCTGGTAACTGGGCGGTGCAAGCCTTCACTCAGGGCTTGAATGAACGAAGCTCGATAACTTCGAAGTAGCTAAAGAAAAATTTGATCGAGTACCCCGCCGTAACTTGGGTGGATGTACACAATAGATATCAATCAAAGATTAGGGTCGAGGACGACCAATTAGGAGCCCCCTCAGGATCGGTATACCCAAGCAGGCTCTTGGTAAAGGAGTCTAGGTTTACAAAAAGGGAATCAATACCAAACAAAGAAAGATACCAATCGTATATAGAAGATCGAAGGAATGCCTCAAAGCGCAACATACCCAGAGCGATCGAGGACAAGGTCCTCGGGGACTCATCAACAAAGCAGGGTCCAATAGGCATTCGAGGCCGGTGGTGACGCACCTCGATTGACCGAGTACAACTTCAACGTCGATCCTTCGGGCATCGTGTCAGCCATAGGCAAGATCGGGGACACCAGATGGCCCAAGACCATACAATCAAATCCTTCCCAAAGGAACCCCAACGTAATGTGTAAATACCATGGCACTCATAGGCACATAACCGAGGACTGCATAGAGCTTCGAGAAGAGGTAGCCCAACTGTTCAACAAAGGATACCTTCGGGAGTTCCTCAGCGACCGGGCCAAAAATCACTTTCGAGAAAGAGATGCCAATAGGAAAAATGAGCCAAAAGAACCTCGGCACATCATACACATGATCATCGAAGTAGTCGACGTCCCACAGGGACCCGTTTTCAAGCGAACAAAAGTATCCATCACCAGGTAAAAACGAGCTCGAAGCTACATATCGGAAAATGCTCTTTCATTCAGCGAAAAGGACATTGAATCCTTGTCTCAGCCTCATATGACGCACTGTAATTTATTTTCTCTTGAATAAATTTCAAATTAAACATGTGCTCGTGGACCTAGGTAGCTCGGCCAACATAATCAGGTCGAGGGTGGTAGAGCAGCTCGGACTGCTCGATCATATCGTGCCCGCCTCTCGAGTCTTCAATGGATTTAATATGGGGAGCGAAACGACCAGAGGGGAAATCATCCTCCCAGTCAACGTGGTCGGTACAATTCAAGACACTGAGTTTCACGTCATCGAAGGTGACATGAGATACAATGCCTTACTTGGTAGGCCATGGATACACAGTATGAGAGCGGTGTCGTCAACCCTTCATCAAATGATGAAGTTTCCAACAAAAGATGGAGTAAAAACAGTATATGGGGAGCAGCATGCATCGAGAGAGATGTTCGCGTTGCATGACGTGGCACCGGCATCTATGCCTTCTACATCGAAGGAGCCAAAGGACAAGCAAACAACCAAGTAGCGGCCATAACTACATTCTCGACCACCCCAAATGAGTAAATAAAGGACCGTGCCACGTCCTCGGAACAAGCAATTGAAACATATCAAGGTTCAAACGTTATCACTGCAAAGGTATAACCCTCCCCCTTTTTCATTTATTTTTTATACTAACCCATTGCAGGCGTTCGATCAAAAGGAATCGACGCACCCTCCAGCTCGAAGACCTTGGGTTTTAAAGCACGCGTTGCGTTCTTTTTTCCTTAGATCGGGTTTTATCCCAAACGGGTTTTACCGACGAGGTTTTTAACAAGGCAACATCTATATGCTACCTAAGGAGAACTCAACAAGTATTCAAGGCTCCTTCTCAAATCAACCTCAAATACTAGGGGACATCCCCCCGGGAGGTCACCTCCCCAAAGAAATCGAGATATGCCGAAGAGGGTCTCGACAGGAGAATGTTGTATCGGGCCAAACGGTCGAATGAACCGTGTCCACATAGAATAATCAAACTCTCGATGGCAAAAACATGTACGCTTGTATAAATTAATCGAAGGAGTATCTTTTATCATCAAAATGCTTCATACCTCAAGGAAGTTTGCTATTTTTACAAGAAACGGCTCCAGGGCCAAATACTCCCAAACACTCGGGTACTGTCATCAACATTCAGCTCATCGAGCCATAAAAAAACTCAAATTCGTAAGACCTCAACAAGGAAACTTCGAGCTAGTAAGCCCTCCATGAGGCAACATCAAATTCATAAGCCCTCCACGAGGCAACATCAAAATTATAAGACCTCAACGAGGCAACTTCGAGCTAGTAAGCCCTCCATGAGGCAACATCAAATTCAAAAGCCCTCCACGAGGCAACATCAAAATTATAAGACCTCAACGAGGCAACTTTGAGCTAGTAAGCTCTCCATGAGGCAACATCAAATTCATAATCCCTCCACGAGGAAACATCAAAATTATACGACCTCACTAGGCAATTTCGAGCTAGTAAGCCCTCCATGAGGCATCATCAAATTTATAAGACCTCAACAAGGTATACTCAAAATCATAAGACCTTAGGAAAAAAAGTCATACCCCATTATTAAGCCCGATTCTATATATTCGAACTTGTAAGACCCCTAAAAAGGCATACCCTCGAATATAAATGCCGAGGTCATCTCATCCGGGGAATAAAAGGCTATGGCCAAACAAAAAGACTACGGTCATATTAAAAGGCTCCGGCCAAATTAACGCGGCTCGGAGACGTCCGACCACCGCCATAAAACAACAGGCCTTCAAATACTTCGAAAAGAACCGGTTAACCAGGCTACCCTCGGCATAAGCAAATGAGCTTCGATAATATCAGCTCTGAACAATGAAAAGGCTTCGAAACAAGCAGCCTTCAATGAAAAGGCTTCAAAAAATTGGCCTCCGAGTAAACCTCCCGAGGTACTCAACTGTCGTCATATATCGACTCATAATCGAGGTTCTCGTTCGATCCGTCGAAAAGTTAGACGAACACAAAACATGACAAGGCATAATCAAAACTTCAAAAGTCTTTATCCAAAATGAGGGAAAACTATAGCCATACTAAAGGTCGCATCGACCCAATCTAAAGGGCCTAAGGGCCAGCCTAAAGAGCCTCATGGTCATTATAAATAGCCTAAGGTCCAATGGGTAAGAGCCTAAGGGCCGGCCTAAAGAGCCTAAGGGCCGATTTGTAAGGCCTCGACGAGGCAACACTCCACTTGTAAAACCTTAAAAGGGCACAACCCCGATATCAAGGCCAAGGCCATAATATCGAACTTATAAGACCCCTAAAAAGGGCATACCCTCGATATGAAAGCCGAAGTCATTTCGCCCGGGGACTAATCAAAAGACCTCGATGAGGCAAAATCAAGCTTATAAGACCTCAACAGCAAGCATCAAAATTAAAACCACAAAAGCAGAGACGAAGACAAAACAAAAGATCTCTTTATATAAATGATGGTACTAAGGTACATTTACAACACTCCCACATGGAGACTTTTTGAGACCTAGTCTATCGTTATTATCAGGGACTTCGCCTTCTCCCCCTCGGGGAATTTGCCTTCATCAACCCTCTCATGCCTAGCATCCTCGACAGCTCTTTCCTCTCCGTCTTCAACATCGGCTTCATTGTCGGTAGAGAGGAAGAACTTGGCATTAATCTCGTCTGCTCTAGCATGCTCGATCTCTTCCAAGAGATCAAAGCTCTTGTCATGAATCTCCTCAAGGGTATCCCTCCGAGATCTACAGTGGGCAGATTCATCGCTTCTTCTCTCTCGATCAGAAGCCCCCCTCAACTTCATCTGAGCGTCAGTAGCGTCTTTCAAGTAGACAGTCGCCCTCCTATCAGCCTTTACTCGGTCCTCTTCACCTTCGGCTCGAGCCTCTACGACTTTGGCCTTTATCTTTAAAAGATCTGTTTCAAGCTTAGCAATCCTACTAGTTTGGACCGAGTTGCTTTCTCGAGAACTATGAATTCGTATCTTGAGGGAGGAGACCTTAGCCAAAGTATTCCTTTTGGCCGAAACATAAAAATCTATATGTGTCTTCAACTCATTGCATTCAGAATCAACATGGTTGACCTCGCCCCGAAGGCGTTCCAGGTTCTCTGTCTTTCTCTGCAACTGAGATACCGAAACGTTAGTTTCTGAAGTGGGAGAAGAGGCTTGTATTCCATTAAAATAAAGGTTACCTATTTCTCGAGGCTGCCTTCGTAATCATGAATTCAATTCAACTCCGATCGAAGGTGTATCAACTCTCTTGTCTTCTTATCACAAAGAATCCTGAGAGATTTCTCCCCGTTCAAGGCTTTCCACAACCTAGCCTCGCAGCGAAGCAGCTCAGATTTGAGTTTGTTGAAGGCTTGTGGAAAAGAAGGTTCGGTTAAAAGGATGAAAGTACGAAGCTGAAAAGGCCAAAAGGTCACCAAATCTCACCACAGAACAGAGCCGCAGAGTCTCCTCGTAAGTCGGGTGCGCATCTACTGGTCTGGTCTCATCGGCCCCAGTTGAACCACCCTGAAGGGGGACGTGATCACTGGAGACTCCACTTGATTTAGGCGGCCCCCGGCCCCGAGCATCCCTCAAAGTACCTTCGAAGAGAGAAGAAAATGGTGGTAAAGGACCTTCGCTCCTCCCCTCTTGAGGAACCTCTCCCTCGAGGCTAAAGGCCTCGG
This sequence comes from Nicotiana paniculata, assembly GCA_005239505.1. NCBI lineage: Eukaryota > Viridiplantae > Streptophyta > Magnoliopsida > Solanales > Solanaceae > Nicotiana > Nicotiana paniculata. The sequence continues at coordinate 31,478 of ML358424.1, read as the reverse complement.
GTCCTACAAGCTTAACAACCTCGGGAGATTTCTCATCTCGAGCCGTCGAAGTAGAGCAGTCCCTTTCGATTGCATTACCATCCGTGCATCGGCCAATGAATAAAAGATCTTCCCCAGTGGTTGCATCTTCTTTATGCCTCCGGGCAGGCCCCGCTTCACTATGAATATCCTCGTCCCTCGAGGATCCCTTCCGTTTGTTATCCTTTCTCGGCTCCGAAGCCGATGGTCCTTCCTCCTCCTAAAAAAGGGACGGTCTCACCTCAGAAAATTCACCAATGCCTGCAACAAAGAAATTAGTGTACATAAAGGAAAGTACCCCTCGAGAGAAGGGCTACACAACACGTACCATGGTGCTTAGCCTCTCATCTGCCTTTCGACAAGTCTCGCCACTTGCGCTCATCATAAGTCGAAGAGGCCGCCAGTTTGCGGGACTAGCCCGCAAGATCGGGGACCTCATTTGGCATCCACGGGATCACTGCGGAGAAAGAAAGAAAACGTTCTTACGGAGTCTACCTCCACCAAGAACAAAAATAATAAAGTACAGCGTTTCACTTACTCTTGTAATTCCATTTCTCAGGAAAAGGCAAGAACTCCGCAGGAATGATATCGACAATCCTTACTCGAATGAATCGAGTCATCCACCCTCGATCCTTTTCCTCGTCATCACTAGCAATAAAGGGCTAGGTGGATAGGCGTCGCAGTGTAATTAGACCTCGATAATGTAAAAGTCGATACAATCTAATGAGGTGAGTAAGAGTGAACTCGAGCTCAGCCTTTACGGCGAAAAAACTCATCATCGGCACAATCTACAAGAAAGACGGATGGATCTGGGCCAAAGTAACTCGATATATTTGACATAACTCGAGCATGAGTCGGTCGAGGGGACCCAACGTAAAAGGGTACGTATACACGCTCAAAAACCCCTCTACATGGGCCATAATATCTTCCTCCCGGGAGGGTACCTGCAGCATGACCTTTTCACCCCATCCGCAGTCTTTCCTTACGGCATCGAGGTGTCTCTCTTCTATTGATCGAATGAACCTCGACGCATGTTCTTGATGGCCCGGAACTTTTGAGAGGTTTCTCCATCGTAAAGTCTTTCGTCGAAATAAAGCAGTTCGAGGTTAGCTCGCCAAACGCCGGCGGTGTATCACCGGTCGGGCGGGAAGCATAGGAAGGACTTCCTTCTTTCTGATGAGAGGATGTATACATAGTATCCATAACTCATTCAAAGCAAAGAAAAAGGTGAAAACTCGGGCGAAAACTTTGAACTAAGATAGCAGAAGGACTGGTGCAAGAAGGGAAACTCTATAGAGAAAGTTAGTCACACAAAGCAGCAAAGCCCTCAATGAAAGGAAAAGTGAATATATATATATATATATAAGAAGAACGGCAATTGTTCATTAATTGTGGTAGCCATTCAACTATGACAAGAAATTATGACTTTTCGGGAAATGTACCAACGAGGCCACCTCGATCACTTCACAGTCATGTCATAAGAATGACGTTATCATACAGAGTTCGAGGGATCAAGGATTCAAATTTATTCCTTACCAACCCGGTATCAAGGGTCTTTGTTACCCCGAGACCAAGCTCGAAGGGGTTAAATCAAAATTCAAGCTCAGCTTTTGTATGAACGCTGAGAGGAAAAACTTTGAAGACATTAAACAAGAAAATCCTTTGCATTCCAAAAATATATTTACAAAGGTGCATTAACAAAACTCCCCTGCGGAGCCCGCATATAAAAAAGAGGAAGTAAAAAGAGAAAAATGTTCTATTCTTCATCCTCGTTACTTCCCGAGTCGCTCGCAGAGCCCTCGTCCGAAGTATTCAGAACTGCCGATTCCTCTTCCAAGGCCTTGGCATCTTCGATCTCGGCAGAAAGATCGAAACCCTTGGCATGCACTTCCTCAAAGGCCTGTCTCCAAGCTTCAAAATGAGCATGAGCAACGGCGCAAGCTAACTTACGCTCGGCCTCTTCAGATATCTCCCTGGCCTGAGTATTTGCTGCGGCAGCATCTTCCCAACAAGTTGCGCCAAAAACTTGTTGGTTGAATTCCCAATGCACACGCAAGTGTACGTGGTCGACAAGTAATATAGGATTTTAAGTCAAGATATCGTACCCACAGGGACTTGTGATTAACTATCAACTAAACTGAACTCAAACAAAGATTTAACTTAATTTAATCTAAAATAGTAAATCAAGAGATTAAAGAGATTACTAACTTAAAGACTAATTCAATGTAATTTGATATTCTAGAGTTATGGGTTGTTAAACAATCACGTTGAGTTTTCGACCTAAATCTTCTAATCAGGTTTATTGATTGACGAGGTTAATATTGCTCGTAGCCTTCTCCCGAAGTACAACTCGCCTATTCAAGCTAACCTGATGCCTATATTCCTATGGAATCAGGATTAACAAGAACGCATTAATAATTCCCGTATAATAACCAAGCAAGGCGATTAGGTATATTCCTATCCTAACCGCAAATCCGCTCCCCTGAAGGGTTAAGATCTTGCTCTACCCAATCTTATATGCAATCTAGAATTCCCTCTCCCGAGTTCAACCCTAGATTCGTAGATAGTATTCAATTGGTGATCAAGCAATTAAATAATTAAGCGCAAGATTGAATAAACAAACCAATTAAGATAAAACAATAAGAATAATTCAAGCTTCAACTACAACGTTCATGTAACACCCAAAACTCTAGAACTAATAAACTATAAAACTAAAAGAAGAGAAGAGAAGAAAAACTAAGTAGAATCCTCTTTCAACGTGGTGTGTTCCTCCGTCAAAAGTCCCCTAACTGTGATGTTTTTGGGTCTATTTATATGTTTAGGATGAACCCTCAATGTGTAAAAGACTTCTATTCCAACTTGGAAACACTTAAAACCCGTCAAAACACGATTTCTGGCCGACTGGGGACCCTGGCGTTTCAGCCCAAACTCCTGGGTAAGGCCAGGCACCCCCTGGCGTTAGGGCTCTAAGGCCTGGCTAATGCCAGGCACCCCCTGGCATTAGGGCTCTAACACCTGGGTAAGGCCAGGCTGGGTCAGGCTGTTTGGCTCTGTCGCCCGGCTATCGCCCGGGTGTCCCCTTTCGCGTAGTTTTCGACGTATTTGCATCCTTTTAGCCCCGTTTCTATTTCCAATTCACCTACACATAAAATAAACCCCATTATGCATATACGACGTGTATTTTATCATTAAAACACATAAAATGCAAGGTATATAATGCTTAAAATCATGAATTCTAGCCACGCATCAGTTGTGTCAAAGAAAAAACAACTTGTTTTTGGAGTCTCTCATCCTCCTAGATAATAACGGGGGCATGGAGATTGGCATCCTCCTCGAAGCCGGCAAAGTAATCTATAAATAAATCATCCTCCCCCTGGGAGACCCCTGCACCGGAAGTTTCCCTGTTCTGGGCATCCTGTATTTGCCCTGGTGAGAACGATGGGCCCGATTGAAGATCTCCCATGACGTCAACCACTATCGGGCTTCCTCACATCCTCGAAGAGTCTCAAGACTGGAGCTTCCAAATTCTCCAACCAACTGTTCGTCGGCACAAGTTGTATCTTGTCCGACGGTTGGCTCGAAGGCTACATCTAAACCCTCCTCGAGGGCCTCCTCAATTCAAGGTGGGGCCGCGTCGGCCACTTCTGACTCAGCAGTCTCCTGACCAGCAACCTTCGAAGCATCAGCGCTCCGTTTTGCCCTATGCACCAATTGCTGGTTGTCATCGTCTTCGTCTTCAGCATGAAGACTGTCCGCAGCCGCCGAAGTTAAGACCGTAGCATCAGTCTTGGGCTTTCGAGCCTTAGTTCTCTTGGGTTTCGGAGACTCCGTTGGCACTTCCTCCTTTATTTTTTTGCCCTTGGCAGGTCTTTGGGTCTCTTCTTCGCCAGGAGGAGGCCGTCTCATTGAAACTGCTTCCCCAAGGCCTGCACGAGCATAAAATATCAAACATATTGCTAAGAAGTCTACTCATGAGGAACTTATAAGTGGTAGTGGTAAGGGTGTACCATGATTTTTGTCCTTCCACCGCGTCTTGGACAAATCACGCCAAATGCGCTTATCGGAGGATAATAAATTCGAAAAGAAAGGGATTAGTTCAAAAGGGGAAAAGGAAGGCATTCAGATGATGAAACATTCTTAGTGAAGTGACACTTACGTCTCATATTCCACTCCTCAGGGAATGGCATCTGGTAGGCAGGGATGAGGTCTGAGGTCTTGACTCGAACAAACCGTCTTATCCACCCCCCGTCTTTATCTTCATCAATACAGGCAAAGAATGCTTTGGTGGCTCGGCATTGCAGCTTGACTAGCCCCCCTCGATAGAGATGAGGGTTGTATAATCTAATCAGATGGTTAAGGGTAAAAGAGATCCCCTCGACCATATTAGAGAAATGTCTGATCAAATAAACAATTCTCCATAAAGAAGGATGAATTTGACCAAGCGTCACTCCATATTGACGGCAACAATCAAGGATCACCGGGTCTATCGGTGGAGAAGAAGAATCTATGGGACCCAAGGTAAAAGGGTACGTATATACACTGAGGAAACCATCTTTGTGTGTAATTATGCTTTCTTCCGAAGAAGGGATTTCCACTTGCACCGCCTCCCCCTAGCGACAATCAATCTTTACCCTCTTTGCATCGGTTACTAAACTTATGTACCGAGACATGGGCTCACATCGTCCCGGTACCGAAGGAGGTTTATTAATTTTAAGATCGGAGGATGTCTCAAAGGGCCCAGGAATGCACTCCTCAATACAGGGAGGAACTTTAGTTTTGTTCTTAGACGGGCGTGACGAAATAGGGACTCCCTCTTTTTGAGGGACCGTGTTGGAAGTTTTGGCCATGGTTATAGCAAAGTTTCAACGAAAGCTGATGAAAAGGTGAACACAGAAGAAGAATGAAGATAGGAAACTGTTAGCAAAGATTTGAAAGTTTGAAGATGTTGTAAAAGTTTAAAATATAGAGAATTGAAGTATTTATAAGAGACACTTAAAGTGTATTGGAGGAGTTGAAAAGGCGACCAATAGCGGGTTGGGGGCTTTTTGAGAACTGTGCTGACAAAAGACCTCTATACAATCTTTCTGTCACATCAGTTAATGATCTCACATGGCTGACGTCATAATGGGGAAACCGAAGAGGCAAGAATTCAAGACTGTTCCTTATCAATTCATTCTAAGAAATGCGGGGACTATCTGTATACGGGCAAAATCGAAGAGTCGGATTTTGAGGCCACTGTGGCATTCCACGCCCGGCATAGAGAAGGTCGGGACATAATTCGAAGCTTGGTCCCGAGGTGCATCCTTCGAGGGGTCATATCGAAGTTTCCCTGTGTTAGACCTCGAGGCAGTACAAAGCGATGACCGTCATGGAAAGGCGAAAAATTTTCAAGGGCACGTGATTAGAGCTGACCAAGTTTGCAAGTACAAGTCTGTATTAAGCCATTAAATAGTTGTACCAATAGCATTACCTTGTCATAATTATACATGTACTATGTTGGGATTCCCCCTCCTATATAAAGGGGACCCTTGTCATTTTGTAAGAACAATGAATATTCAACATCACATAACATTCTCTACTTTCCTTATCTGAGTGTATCCAATAATTGTTCCACTGATTTATTGACTTCATTTATTGTGTTCATTAATTGTTCTTCATTTATTGCTCATTATTCACCATTAAAGGCTATTCCGAGGCCCCCACTCTATTGTTTCTTCATCGATCGCCAACTAACAGCTGCCTTAGCTCAAGCTCGAGGCCCTTGTTCAAGCGAGCTCGAGGCCCCTGTCCTTGTGATAATCTTGGTTTGCATACTTTATTTGCTTACTTGCTCTTAGCATCATTCGTCTAACAACTAGTATTTGAATAAATCACATATTTTTAGAACCACAAAATCAAATATAATTTTTAACACCATTTTCAAGATAAACAGTGTTGTTATGGGTCATTAGGCATGACTATAATGATAAAGAACCTCAAGCAGAAGTAGAATTGAAAGAGGGTGTGATTGAAAATGGTTATATTGTAAGCTGGGCTCCACAAGAGGAAGTCTTGGCACACCTTGCTATTGGGGATTTTTAACTCATTATGGGTGGAACTCGAGCATTATTGAGGGAGTGCCAATGATATGTTGGCCTCAATTAGCTGACCAGCAAATCAATAGCACGTATGTTCATGAGGTGTGGAAATTGGGGTTGGATATGAGATGAAAGATACTTGTGATAGAGTCATCATTGAGAAAATGGTTGATGGAATTGAGGAGAAGTGAGTTCTTGCAAAGGGAAAATGATATGGCAAAATTAGCAAGAGCAAGTGTTGCTGAAGGTGGATCCTCAGCTTCAAATTTAGCCCGATTAGTTCAGGACATAGTGTCTATGCAAACGAAAAACTGAATGTCAGATGCACTTCTTGTTGGAACAAGATTATTTAGGCTTATTATCACTCCAATAAAATGTAAATGAGTCACATGTGACATTTATCATAAGTTTATATCAATAATTTACTAGTAACTCTTGAATTTTGCAAATAATGAATTTTAAACTATATTCATAAAGAAAGCGAATATGACTAATTAAGATTGAAGGTTAATTTACGGGAGTTACTATTTTTGGTATCATTTCCTTCTATTTATTTTGTTCAGTTTTGCAGAAATTCGTTTTCCAAATTCGATCAATTATTCAGCAGGGGCAAGGTACTCAATCAAGACAATAGTTAATTGGTAAAATATTCTTCTACGGATGTACCCGTTTGCAATTTGTGCCAAAGTGCCTATAACAGGGTGCTCTTTTATTTTTGTAAAGCAATTATCCGGATAGACAATATTGAATTTAAAATACTATTTTGGATTATATATTTGAGTTGACTGGCCAAAATTAATAGTTTAAAGTCGATTTCTGTGTCAGCTATATATTGAATTGCTGATTGCTCAAGGTATAAACAGAAGTACAACAAATTCATTGAGATCTTGTTGGCTTGCTTCTTGACAATGTAATAAATTTGACCTCCCAAATTCTATAGTTCAAAAAATAAAATCACTGAATTTTTATTGGTTTGATTTAACTTCTTGCCAATAAATTTGACCTCCAAATTCTATAGTTCAAAATCTAGGCAGTTTTGTTATACAAAAAGTATTTTTAACGTATAACAATTAATATTTCATCATAAATATTCTTTTCTTTTGTACCAATTAACACAAGTAGTAACAGCGCGGGCTAGCCACTTTGCATCTATATTATTGAAAAATAGTGACTGTAATGAATGTTTATATTTCATAGGTTAAACTCGATTATAAAGCTCTGGAGTTCACATGCGAAACATAAAATTTCATGGCAATAGCTACTTCTCAATTACAAGTGCTGAAAATAGCCATTTGTTAATTACAATTTACAATAACACAGCCCATAGACGAAACACAAAGGGCTTTTCATTGAAGAGTACCCGGTCCCACAAGTATTTTTGTCATTCTTCACAGTTGGTCTTCCTTTTATCTTTTATGCCTCCCTGCCCCCTCTCCCCACCATCTCTTCTTTCTCCCTTTGTCACGATCCGAAATTTACACCGTCAGAACTATAATAACGCCTAAATATTCAACTGTCAGGCAAACCAACAATTAGAGATTTAATACACTAACTCTTTAAACAATTCCCTAAATAACAATAATTTAAAATATAACAGATTAAAGAAGTGCGGGAGTTCATCGTAATCCAAGTATTCATATACAACTACCCAGAGTCTGGTGTCACAATTCACGAACTTCTAAAACTTACTACAAATACTGGCTGAAGAAACATACAATTTTTTTCAAATCAAAGAAACAGTAAACTGAAGTAACTAGAAGGGGACTCCAGGGACTGCGAACGCCGGCAGATCTACCTTGGGTCTTCTGTGGGATAGGAGTCAGCAACTCCATACGGGATCAACTCGGTCCAGTACCGTAATCTGTACAGAACAGTATAGAGTGTAGTATCAGTACAACCAACCTTATATACTGGTAAGTGCTGAGCCTAACCTCGATGAAGTAGTGACGAGTCTAGGACAAGGCGACAACATAAACATGTGCAGATAAATAATGTGCGGGCATAGTAACAAATAATAGAAGCTACACGGAAAATACTGAGAGGGGAAAAACATGCTGGGGGGAGGGGAGGAGTACAAGATCACGAGAATGGTAACAATAAAGAAACACAGCAACAACATACTTTGCACCAATAGAAATATAAAAAAAATATAGTATAAACAAGTGTAAGACATCATCCTTTGTGCTTTTACTCTCATCCTCACCATAATAAATGACAGAAACAATGATAATGAATATGAAATAGCACGGCATCACCCTTCGTGCTTTACACTCTTCCTCAAATGATAATGATAATGAATATGCAATGACACGGCATTACCTTTTGTTATTTACACTCTTCTCACATGATAATGATAATAAATATGCAATGGCACGACATCACCCTTCGTGCTTTACACTCTTCCTCACCCAAAAAACGAAAAACAATAACAACATAAAGAATATCCAATCTAAGCTTGAATAATACGAATAAAGAATACAACGATCACAAGAATAAGACTCAATCGCATGCAGGACTCGACAACAACGCATAGGTATTCGTCACATAACCTATACCTTGTACTCAGTAATCAACACATAGCAAATAGGTAACAATACCTAATCCCTCAAGGCAAGGTTAGACACAATATTTACCTTGATCCGCAGGCTACTCACTGCTCAAGTACCGCTTTTCCTCTACAATTCACCTCCAACCCGCTCGTATCTAGTCATAATCAGATTAATACCATCTATTGTCGTTAAATAAATCAATTTCAATGCACAATTATAGAGTTCCTAAGTTTTCCCCTGAAAAGTCGAAAACCGACCCCGGACCCGCTTGGTCAAAAATCGAGGTTCGGACCAAAATCCGTTTATCCATTCACCCCCGAGCCTGAATATATAATTAGTTCTGGATTTTGACCCCAAATCGAGGTGTAAATTCCCAAATTTACAAAATCCTGAATTCTCCTAAAATCCCTAATTTCTACCCTTAAAGAACACGATTTAGGACTAGAAATCTAATGGGTGTTGATGAAAATTGGAGGAAATGAGTTTAAGAACACAAACCTATGATTTGGTGTTGAATCCCCACTTCAAAAATCGCCCAAGGTTGAGTTTTAGTGAAGAAGATATGAAATTTTGAATAATTCTCGTCTTGAAGTCTGTTTTTAAAACACTGGACAGATCTTCATCGCGTTCGCGAGAAGCCTTTCGCGATCGTGAAGCTTTGGCCCTATTGGCCTACGCGTTCGCGAGTTAACCTATGCATTCGCGAAGGAATATTGCCACTAAGCCTCCGCGTTTGCGAGCCAAGTGTCGCGCGTTCGCGTAGAGTGTTACTGACCCCTCCCCCAGGTCCCTTATTCTTCGCGATCGCGATAGACAGGTCGCGTTCGCGAAGGGTAACACCCACGTTGCTCCGTGTTCGCGACCTAGTCCACGCGTTCGCGTTGAGTAAAACCACCCCTGCCCAATTTCCTTTTCACGATCATGTGAGTGGCTTCGCGATCGCGAAGCACAAAATACTTGCGCACCAGAAACAGCTGAAACACCAGAAATTCTAAGTCCAAAACATCCCGTAGCTAATCTGAAACTCACCCGAGCCCTCGGGGCTCCAAACATAACATGCACACAAGTCTAAAAACATCATACGGATTCGCTCGTGCGATTAAATCGCCAAAATAATACCTAAAACCACGGATTTAGCACCAAAATCAATGAAATTCTCAAGAACACCTTAGAATTACTATTTTCTCACCGAAGGTCCAAATCACATCAAATCAGCTCTGGTTCTTACCAAATTTCACAGACAATTTACAAATATCATAACTGACCTATACCGAGATCCGAAACTAAAATACGGGCTCGATACCAACAAGGTTGAACATTAAGCAAATTCTTTAAAATCATTGATTTTCTGTAATTCAATTTTAGTCAAAAATTCATATCTCGAGCTAGGGACCTTGGAATTCGACTCAAGACATACGCTCAGGTCCCATATTTTACTATGGACCCACCGGGATCTTCAAAATACGAGTCCAGATCCGTTTACTCAAAACGTTGACCAAAGTCAACTAAAAATCCCTTTTAAGGCCAAAAATCATTGTTTCTTCAATTTTTCCACATAAAGGCTTTCCGAAATTTTGCACGGACTGCGCATGCAAATCGAGGAGGGTAAAAGAAAGATTTTTAAGGCTAAAGAGCGTAGAATAGAGTCCTACAATCTGAGATGACTCTTTGGTCCATCACAATCTCCACCTCTAAAACAAACATTCGTCCTCGAACGGACATAGAAAAGTACCTGAATTGGCGGGATATCTACTCCGCATGTCCGACTCAGACTCCCAAGTAGCTTCCTCAACAGGTTGACCTATCCACTACACTCAAACTGAAGGATAACTCTTCAACCTCAACTGACGAACCTGTCGATCTAGAATGGCTATCGGCTCGTCCTCATAAGTCAGATCCTTGTCCAACTGGACAGAGCTGAAATCTAATATGTGGGACGGGTCAACATGATACTTCTGGAGCATGGACACATGGAATACTGGATGAACTGATGATAGCCCTAGAGGCAATGCAAGTCTATAAGCCACCTCTCGTACTCTATCAAGAATCTCAAAAGGCCCGATATACCTAGGGCTCAATTTGCCCTTCTTTCCAAATCTCATGATACCCTTCATGGGCGATACTCGAAGCAATACTCTCTCCCCGATCATGAATACCACATCACGAACTCTACTGTTAGCATAACTCTTTTGCCTGGACTGAGCTGTACGAAGTAGATCCTGTATAATCTTGACCTTGTCCAAGGCCTCCTGCACTAGATATGTACCCAATAACCGATCCTCTCCCGTCCCAAACCATCCAACTGGCGACTTGCACCATCTACCATAAAATGACTCATTGGGAGCCATCTGAATGCTCGTCTGGTAGCTGATGTTGTAGGCGAACTCTGCAAGGAGCAAGTACTGATCCCACGATCCTCCAAAATCTATAACACAAGCGCGGAGCATATCCTCCAAGATCTGAATAGTTAGCTCAGACTGCCCGTCCGTCTGAGGATGAAATGTTGTGCTCAGCTCCACCCGCGTACCCAAATCACGTTGTACAGCCCTCCAGAAGTGCGAGGTAAACTGCGTACCTCGATCAGAAATGATAGACACATGCACACCGTGAAGACGGACGATCTCCCGAATATAAATCTATGCCAACCGCTCCAAAGAATAGGTAACTGCCACCGGAATGAAGTGCGCTGACTTAGTCAACCTATCCACAATAACCCACACGACGTCAAACTTCCTCTGAGTCCTTAGGAGCCCAACAACAAAGTCCATAGTGATACGCTCCCAATTCCACTCAGGAATCTCCATCTACTGAAGCAAACCACCGGGTCTCTAGTGCTCATACTTCACCTGTTGACAATTCAAGCACCGAGACACATAGGAAACTATATACTTTTTCATCCTCATCCACCAATAATGTTGTCACAGGTCCTGGTACATCTTGGCAGCGCCCGGGTGAATAGAATACCGAGAACTGTGAGCCTCCTCAAGAATCAACTCACGAAGCCCATCAACATTAGGCACACATACACGACCATGCATCCTCATAATGCTGCCATCTCCAATGGTAAACTACTTGGCACCTCCGTGCCGAACTATGTACCTAAGGACCATCATGTGAGGGTCATCATACTACTGATCTATGATACGCTCAAACAAGGAAGACCGAGTGATTGTTCAAGCTAGAACACGGCTGGGCTCTGAAATATCCAACCTCATAAACTGGTTGGCCAAAGTCGAAACATCTGAAGCTAGTGGCCTCTCACTGACTGGAATGAACGCAAGGCTGCCCTACTCACTGCCTTCTTACTCAATGTGTCGGCCACCACATTGGCCTTTCTTGGATGATACAATATGGTGATATCATAGTCTTTCAATAGCTCCAACCATCTCATCTGCCTCAAATTGATATCCTTCTGCTTGAACAAATACTAAAGGCTGCGATGATCCATGAAAACCTCACATGACACGCCATAAAGATAGTGCCTCCAAATCTTCATCGCGTGAACAATGGTTGCCAGCTCTAAATCATGAATAAGGTAATTCTTCTCATGAACCTTAAACTTCCAAGACGCATATGCAATAACCCTGCCCTCATGCATCAATACCGCTCCGAGCCCAACACATGAGGCATCACAATACACCGTGTAAGATCCTGAACCTGATGGTAATACCAACACCAATGTTATAGTCAAAGATGTCTTGAGCTTCTGAAAGCTCGCCTCAGACTCGCCTGACCATCTGAATGGGGCACCTTTCTGGGTCAACCTGGTCATCGGGGCTACTATAGATGAAAACCCCTCCACAAACCGACGGTAATAACCCACCAAACCCAAAAAGCTCCTGATCTCCGTGGCTGAAGTGGGTCTAGGCCAGTTCTTAAGTGCCCCTATATTCTTAGGATCTACCTGAATACCCTCTGCTGATATGACATGACTTAAGAAAGCAACTGAATCCAACCAAAACTCGCACTTCAAAAATTTAGCATACAATTTACCGTCCCTCAAAATCTGTAGCACTATCCTGAGGTGCTGCTCATGCTCCTCTCGACTGCGGGAGTATATCAAAATGTCATCAATAAACACAATCACAAAGGAACCCAGATAATGCTTGAACACTCGGTTCATCAAGTCCATAAATTCTGCGGGGGCATTGGTCAACCCAAAGGACATCACCAGAAACTCATAGTGCCCATACCGCATCCAAAAAGCTGTCTTAGGGACATCAGATGCCCTAATCCTCAACTGATGGTAGCCAGATCTCAAATCAATCTTTGAAAACACCTTGGCACCCTAAAGCTGATAAAAAAAATTATCAATCCTCGGCAACGGATACTTGTTCTTGATAATGACTTTGTTCAACTGACGATAATCTATACATATCCTCATAGATCCATCCTTCTTCTTCACGAAAAAAATCGGTTCACCCAGGGGCGATACACTAGGTCTAATGAAGCCCTAGTCAAGAAAACCTGCAAGTGTTCCTTTAACTCTTTCAACTCTGGCAGGGCCATCCGATATGGCGGAATAGAAATGGGTTGAGCGCCCGGAGCCAAGTCAATACAAAAGTCAATATCCCTGTCGGGTGACATTCCCGGCAGGTCTGTAGGAAATACCTCAGGAAACTCACGAACAATAGGCACATAATCCATAGAAGGAACCTCAGCACTAGAATTACGAACATATGCCAAATAGGCCAAACACCCCTTCTCGACCATACGTCGAGCCTTCATATAAGAGATAACCCTACTGGAGGAATGGCCAGGAGTCCCTCTCCACTCTAATCGAGGCAACCCCGGTAAGGCTAATGTCACTGTCTTGGCGTGACAATCCAAGATAGCATGATAGGGTGACAACCAATCCATGCCCAATATAACATCGAAATCCACCATATTAAGGAGCACAAGGTCTACACTCGTCTCAAGACTCTCAATAGTGACCACACATGAATGATACACACAATCTACAGCAATAACATCCCCCACGGGCGTGGACACATATACATGGGCACTCAAGGAATCACGAGGTACAACCAAGTATGAAGCAAAATAAGTTGACACATAGGAGTAAGTAGACCCCGGATCAAATAGAAATGAAGCATCTCTACTGCAAACTGCAATAGTACTTGTAATGACAACATCAGATGACTCAGCCTCAGGTCTGGCTGGAAAAGCATAACATCGGGGTTGGGGCCACCACTCTGAATCATATCCCTAGGATGGCCTCTAGCTGGCGGGCCTCCACCTCTAATGCCTTGACCTCCACCTCTAACAATCTGACTCCTACCTCTAACTATCTGACCCCTGCCTCTGGCTGGCTGAGCAGGCGGCGTAGCTACTGGTGTCGGAACTATGGCACGAGAACTATGGTGTTGTGAACTGCTCGACACACGAGAGCAATATCTAGCATGGTGCCTCAGATTACCACAAGTATAACAAGACTTCGGCTGCTGGCCGGCAAACTGACCCTGTCGACCTGAATAACCACCCTGAAAACTCTGAAGAGGAGGTGCACTGATAGGAGTTGGTGGTGCACTGTAGGCTGGCTGATCAGAATAAGGCATATAAGAGCCACGACCACCTGGGGAACCATGGGATGCCTGGAGTGCTGAATGAAATGACCTGGGATGATGGCCTATACCATAAGTACGCCCACCTCCAGACGAGGCACCACTTAATCCACCGGAATGACGAGGTCTCTTCTCTGACCCCTGATCTCACTGTCCAAGAACCATCTCGACTCGTCTCCACATTGGCCGCATCCTGGAAAGAAATCTCACTCCCTATCTCCTTAGCCATCTGCAATCTAATAGGCTGAGCAAGACCCTCAATAAACCTCCTCACCATAATAAATGACTGAAACAATGATAATAAATATGCAATGGCACGACATCACCCTTCGTGCTTTACACTCTTCCTCACATGATAATGATAATAAATATGTAATGGCACGACATCACCCTTCGTGCTTTACACTCTTCCTCACATGATAATGATAATAAATATGCAATGGCACGGCATCACCATTCGTGCTTTAAACTCTTCCTCACATGATAATGATAATAAATATGCAATGGCACGACATCACCCTTCGTGCTTTACACTCTTTCTCACATGATAATGATAATAAATGCAATGGCACGGCATCACCCTTCGTGCTTTACACGCTTCCTCACCCAAATAACGAAAAACAATAACAACATAAAGAATATCTAGTCTAATCTTGAATAATACGAATAAAGAATACAACGATCACAAGAATAAGACTCAGTCGCATGCTAGGACTCGACAACAACGCATAGGTACTCGTCACCTCACCTATACATTGTACTCAGCAATCAACACATAGAAAATAGGCGACAATACCTAATCCCTCAAACCAAGGTTAGACACAACGCTTATGTCGATCCGCAGGCCACTCACTGCTCAAGTACTGCTTCTCTTCTAGAATTCACCTCCAACCCTCTCGTATCTAGTCATAATTAGCTTAATACCATCAATTATCGCTAAAGAAATCAATTTAAATGCACAATTATAGAGTTCCTAAGTTTTCCCCCAAAAAGTCAAAAACCGACCCAGGCCCGCTTGGTCAAAACTCGAGGTTCGGGACCAAAATCCATTTACCCATTTCCCCGAGCTCGAATATGTAATTAGTTCCGGAATACGACCCCAAATCGAGGTCTAAACTCTCAAATTTATAAAATCCCCAGTTCTCCTAAAATCCCTAA
Source organism: Nicotiana paniculata (assembly GCA_005239505.1). Classification (NCBI taxonomy): domain Eukaryota; kingdom Viridiplantae; phylum Streptophyta; class Magnoliopsida; order Solanales; family Solanaceae; genus Nicotiana; species Nicotiana paniculata. The sequence continues at coordinate 16,112 of ML358424.1, read as the reverse complement.
TTTCTACCCTTAAAGAACAAAATTTAGGACTAGAAATCTAATGGGTGTTGATCGAAATTGGAGGAAATGAGTTTAAGAACACAAACCTATGATTTGGTGTTGAATTCTCACTTCAAAAATCTCTCAAGGTTGAGTTCTAGTGAAGAAGATATAAAGTTTTGAACAATCCAGTCTTGAAGTCTGTTTTTAAAACACTGGACAGGTCTTCATCGCGTTAACGAGAAGTCTGTCGCGATCGTGAAGCTTTGACTCTATTGGCCTACGCATTCGCGAGGTAACCTACGCGTTCGCGAAGGCATATTCCCCCCAAGCCTCCGATTAGCGAGCCAAGTGCCGCATTCGGGTAGAGTGTTACTGACCCCTCCCCCAAGTCCCTTATTCTTTGTATTTGCGATCACGAAGGGTAACACCCTCGTTTCTCCGCGTTCGCGACCTAGTCAACGCGTTCGCGTTGAGTAAAATCACCTCTGCCCAATTTCCCCTTCGCGATCGCGAAGCACAAAATACCTGCGCACCAGAAACAACTGAAACACCAGAAATTCTAAGTCTGAAACATCCCTCGGGGCTCCAAACAGAACATGCACGGAAGTCTAAAACATTATACAGACTCACTCGTGAGATCAAATCGCCAAAAATAACACCCCAAAACCACAGATTTAGTACCAAAACCAATGAAATTCTCAAGAACAACTTAGAATTACTATTTTCTCACCGAAGGTCCGAATCACGTCAAATAAGCTCCAATTCTTACCAAATTTCACAGACAAGGTACAAATATCATAACGGACCTGTATCGGACTCCTGAACCAAAATACGGGCCCGATACCAACAAGGTTGAACATTAAGCAAACTCTTTAAAATCATTGATTTTCTGTGATTCAATTTTAGTCAAAAATTCATATCTCGAGCCATGGACCTCGGAATTCGATTCTGGGCATACGCCTAGATCCCATATTTTACTACAGACTCACTAGGACCATCAAAATATAGGCCAGAGTTCGTTTACTCAAAATGTTGACCGAAGTCAACTAAAAATCCTTTTTAAGGCAAAAAATTATTGTTTCAATAATTTTTCCACATAAAGGCTTTCCGAAATTTCTCCTGGACTGCGTACGCAAATTGAGGAGGGTAAAAGTAAGATTTTTAAGGCTAATGAGCGCAGAATAGAGTCCTACAATATGAGATGACCGTTTGGGTCATCACACCCTTCCAGACTAAAGAGCTAATATCCAAAATTTTTGGGATCTTTGCACGAATAGCCGACTAGATTCATTATTTATTTATTTTTATTTGGTATATATAATTATATATTGATTATACATGATTGTGTATGTATCATATGTGAAAACACACATATATTATATATTGATATATTCAGTCATTTTTAGTTTAAGCTGTTGAATGGGCGGATATCTACCTTGGTATAAATAGCAAAGTTGTCGTTATGTGACGGGAGGTCACAGTTTCAGGCCGTGGAAACAGTATCTTACAGAAATGCAAGGTAGGACTGCGTACAATAGACCCTTGTGGTCTGATCCTTCCTCGAACTCTGCATATAGTGAGAGCTTAGTACACCGCGCTGCCTTTTTAACGGGCGGATATCTAGGATAATACTTCAATTCTTTTGGAGACTGATGGAAGTAGGGGTTATCTGGCCCATTTACTCAGAAAGCCCATTGGATCTTCTTCAGTCAAGTTGGTAAGATATCTCAACTGCATTTGAGTTTCACAAAAAATATTGTCCGTCCCAAGAAAGAGAGCTAATGATAAGTTGATAATCAGTATGGATAAAGTCAATACTAATACGATTCCAAGTATCAAATGCCTGATAAAATTTTACTAAGAAAATAATATTATTCCCTCCGATCTACTTTAAGTGATATTTTGGTCTTCTTGTTGTGATCCATAATATTTGATTTTCTTAGATATCAAGAAGGAATTAACTTTTATTTTTTCAAAATTGTCCTTCAATGAAAAAATTAAGATTAATATAATTAATTTTATTATTAATTAATGTTAAAAGTTAAATTGTTATGTGTGAAAATAATTTAAAAAATTAAATAAAATGGACTGAAAGAAGTAATTAATAGCAGCAGAAGAGCTGCATGATTGTTTGCATGCACGCTGTCTACGAATTCTGAACACGCAATCATATTTCATCTATCTTTTATATTATTTGATACTCCAATTTGTTAGCTGTGCGCGTGAACATAATCTAACAACTCATTGAAGTTTGAACGGGTCATTTGCATATATATTTATTTTTTATGTCACGTTTTAATTTGTGTTCGTTTTGTAAAAAAAATTATAAGTATATTTATTTTTTTGCATAACTTCAGCATACGGGGCTGACTAGCAAAAGCAATCACACAAAATTTCAGCATTCTAGTAGACGGGCCTAAAGTAGCAAGTGTGCTGAACCCAGTGTGCTGAAGTTTTTATTTTTGTAACTGGCGAACTTCAGCTCTAGAGCTGAAGTTTTTGATTTGTAACTGGGGAACTAGAGCTGAAGTTCTTGTTTTGTAACTGGCAAAATTCAGCTCTAGAGCTGAAGTTTTTGTTTTGTAACTGGCGAAATTCAGCTCTAGAGCTGAAGTTATTTAGTTCATTTGTAAAAACTTCAGCACTATATAAGCTGAAATTTTTGAAAAAGCTTTCTAACATATTAGATAAATAAATCATAAATTATCATAAATCATATTACCAACAGTATCTAAATCATAAATTTTGGAAACAATAAACGTGAAAAGAAAAGAATTATCATTGTCTACTAACTTACGTACGTGGAAATATTCATAAATTATTATCTACTAACTTACATAATTATTTATAATTTATTTTAAATAATCTGATAAACATATTTATGGCAATCATTCCTTGAACTGAAGTTCCATAGCATCACCAACAACAACAGAAGAAGAAGAAGAAGAAGAAGAAGAAGAAGAAGAAGAAGAAGAAGAAAACGAAGGAGGAGAAGGAGGAGGAGAAAAGGGGCTGAAGTTATTTAAAAAGTGGGTATAAGTTAAAAGTTTTAAAAAAATGAGTATAAGTTAAATAAGAGCGACCAAATAAGATGCCCCGTATAAATTTTACAGTTTGAACCCTGATATCTAGAAAAAAGAACCCGGGTACTAAAATAATTAAAACAAAATAATGACAATTCTCGAACCCATTGATGAGAAGGATTAACCAAAAATCAACGCTGAGATCGATCTAATAATTATCTCTTTTTAGTAGGGTTATACTTTAAATATACAAATTAAAGGCCTATCCATGATCCATCCATGCCTATTTGGCTAAGTCTTATCATTAAGACTTTATGTAGAAATTGCACGGGGCGTCCTATTTAGTCGTCTCCATTTAATCTATACTTATATTTTTAAAATTATTTAATATATACCTTAATTTATATAATTTCAGGCGTCGCCTTCCTGATACCTATGCAAAACTTCAGCTTATTTAGTACTGAAACTTTTACAAATTAACTAAACAACTTCATCATCTTCTGCTGAAGTTTTTGAAAAAGCTTTATGACAAAACTAATTAATCTAGGATAAAACTTTAGCTTATTTAGTGCTGAAATTTTTGGAAATGAACTAAATAACTTCAGCATCTTCTGTTGAAGTTTTTAAAAAAACTTTATGACAAAACTTCAGCATATTTAGTGCTGAAATTTTTAGAAATGAACTAAATAACTTCAGCATCTTCTGCGGAAGTTTTTGAAAAAGCTTTATGACAAAACTAATTAATCCAGGACAAAACTTCAGCTTATTTCGTGCTGAAGTTTTTAGAAATGAACTAAATAACTTCAGCATCTTCTGTTGAAGTTTTTGAAAAAGTCTAAAATGTTAAAGTTTATTTGATTGTCTTTGCTACTTCAGGCCCGTATGCCTGAAGTTTATGCGAAAAGTGGGTACGCTTGTAAAAAGTTTTTACAAAACGGATATAAATTAAAACATGACCTAAAAAATAAATATAGATACAAAAGCCCCAGACTTTATAATCACTTAACGTACATGGTGTGAGAATATTCAACGTTATACTGGGACCAGAGCAATTGGTACTCCAATTGTCAAGCTTTTAGTTAGAGGACTAGTTACTTTAGTCCTGGCTGAGCCCGGGCCTAATTCTAAAAATTAAAGCTTGCAAGAGTATTTGAAATCAGAAGAAATAATTATTACTTCCTTTGTTTCAAATTAAACGAGGTACTTTCCTTTTTAGTCTGTTTCAAAATAAATGATACATTTTTAAATTTGAAAATAATTCAACTTTAAACTTTTTATTTTACCAATATTATCCTTAATGAGAAGCTTTTATAATCACACACATATGTCATGGCCCCACAAAGAAACCCTTAAGCTTTTAAGACCACAAGTATTAAAAGTCTTTTTTTTAAACTCTGTACTGAGTCAAACTAGGGCTGTGCACGGATCGGATCGGATTGGATTTAGCACATTTCGAATTCAAATTTCGGATTTTGGATTTTGGATTCTAGAAAATGCAATCTGAATCCGATCCGAATTATATTGGATTGGATTCGAATTTTTAAAGTTTGGATCGGATCGGATTTCAGATCTTATTATGTCTCAAAGTTGCAAACGAAAATGTATATTTTCTTTGTAAAAGAGGCAATGCATTAAGAAAAATTCATGTTTATACAATTACGAGAGTACTATGGTGCCAATATAACAAAATCCAGCAATTGTAAAGGTAACAACTTGGAGGAATATGTAAAGGTAGTACTGACTATCCGAAATTAAAGTGTAGTATTTATACATTGCCTAATAATTTCGGATTTCGGATCGGACCGGATTATAATATGTCAATCCGAATCCGATCCGAAATCTGAAATTTTAATAAACCCAATCTGAAATCCGATCTAATCCGAAATCCGAAATCCGAAATTGAATGGATCGGTTCGGATTTCGAATATCCGATCCAAATGAACAGCCCTAAGTCAAACTACCTCATCTAAATTGAATGGAAGTATTATCTTACTTTGGACTTCTATTTTACTTTTAAAAATATATATTCCTATAAGTTCTTGAAGTCCAACTGAGCCTTAGCAAGTTAATCCTGTTTGATATGCCAAATTTTTTTGTTTGTTTTCTAATTTTTTAATTTAGCAAGTAAAATGTTAGATGTTCAACTTTTAATTTGCTAATTGATTCTACTAATGAAAAAATCTTACGCACAATATAAAATGAGATATTTATAGTATGATGTTGTAAAGATGACTTAATTAGACAATTTGATGTTAAAAAGACGGCAACTACAGTTTGTAAAATTACTGTACACATCGAAAATCAGAATAATATTTTTCATATAATGAAATGACATTGGTACAAACAAAAAAGTAGATATAGAAAATTTTACGTACTAATTTTATCAGGTAGATGGTATTGGATAAATCTTTACACATTGCAACAATGTTTGTCATTTGATAAATAAATTTTGGTGTAACGTATTTAGAAATATGGTATTTATGCTCTCTTCCTCGAACATGTCACGATCTGAATTTTTCACCATCAAGACTGTGATAGCGCCTAATATTGAATCCGTTAGGCAAGCTAACGTTACCAGTTATTCTATATTATTTCTTTATTTTTAGCGATTAGTTAGTGACATACAAGATCAACGGAAATAAAAGTGCAGAAGAAATAGAATCTAACAACATTTTTAAATACTATCACAAAACCCATAATAACAACTCCCAGAACTTGGTGCCACACTTTCACGGATTATTTATGAAGATTACAAATAAGGGGTTTGAACAAAAGTAAATATATTTGTTTCTGGAATATCTAGAACAGAATACAAATGAAATAGGAGGGGACACCAAGGTCTGTGGACGCCTGCATGACTACCTCGGTGTCTCCGACCGGACTGAAGGCAGCCTCCTAGCTCTAATGTCCAAAGGGTCCTGTATCGGGATCTGCACAACAAAATATGTGCAGGTGTAGCATCATTACAACCGACCCCATGTACTGAGTAAGTGTCGAGCCTAACCTCGGCGAAGTAGCGACGAGGCTAGGACACGACAATTAAGACAACCTGTGCAATTTAATAATATTCGGAAGAAATAATAGCAACAAAAATAACCAATTAAGTACAAGGGAAAAGGGGAAACATGCTGGGGAAAAGCAATATCATATACCAGAAATAACGAAAATAAGACAACAGTTCAATTATCTAAGTAACAGCAGGAAGTAACAATCACAGAGAAAACAGTGCACGGCATCACCCTTCGTGCTTTTACTCTCATCCTCACCAAACAATAAAGAAAGAAAGTGCACGGCATCACCCTTCGTGTTTTTACTCTCATCCTCACCAAATAATAAATAGATACGGCACGGCATCACCCTTCGTGCTTTTAATATTATAAAATGGCACAATATCACCCTTCGTGCTTTTACACTCTCATCATCACAATAATCAATACACGACATCACCCTTTGTCCTTTACGCTCTTCCTCACAATAATCAATACACGACATCACCCTTCGTGCTTTACACTCTTCCTTACCAAAACAATATCAATAGCAGAAGTTTGGCAAGGAAAAATCAACAATATGAATCATAAATCATAACAACCCGGCCAGGGAACAACAGTGAAAAATATCATTATCCCGGCAAGGGACACAACTATAAACAATCTCGCTAAAGTACATATCTTTACATAAGATTCCTTAACCGAACAAATACTCAACAAAATCCATTACCAAGAATTTCCACTGAATGAACAACCATTAAAGTGAAATTCAAGCTATAACACAGTAAATATCAATTAAAATTACATAATTCAAAATTTCTGACTCACGGGTATGTTTGACACCAACGTATAGGTACTCGTCACCTCACCTATACGTTGAAAATGGTATAAACACACAACAAATAAGACTCAACACTTATTCCCTCAAGCTAAAGTTATGCCAAACACTTACCTCGACTTCCACGACCAAAATCAAGCCTCAATCACCGCTTTTCCTTTTGAACTCGACTCCAAATCGATTGGATCTAGACATAATTGACTCAATAATATCAATAAAAGCTAAATAATTCAATTCCAATACTTAATTACAGATTTCCTATCATTCTTCCCAAAAAGTCAAAATTCGACTCCGGGCCCGCTTGGTCAAAACACGAGGTTCGGACCAAAACCCCATCACACATTCACCCACGAGCCCGAATATGTAATTAGTTTTGAAATCGGACCCCAAAACGAGGTCTAAATTCCAATTATAAAAAAAGCCATAACTCTACCCAAATCCCTAATCCCTTAAGAACATGATTTAGGCCTTGAAATCTAATGGGTGTTAATGAAAATGGAAGAAAATGAGTCTAAGATTACATACCTATGAATTTGTAGTGAAGTTCCCTTTCAAAAATCACCCAATTTGGAGTTTGGAAGAAGAAGTTATGAGTTTTTTGAAGAATGCCCGTTTTTGCTACTGTTTTAAGAAGATTGGACACTTACTTTATGCATTCGCGACTACATGGGTGCGTTCGCGTAGAGTAATTTTCCTACGCTCCGCGTTCGCACCCTGTACTATGCGATCGCATAGGGTTACCCAGCCCCCTTCCATGCGTGTGCATTGCATTCACATGGATACCCATGCGTTCGCATAGGGTAAATTTCCTGGACACCAACAACAGCCACAAGACACCAAATTTTCTAAGTAAAAATTACCCCGATGCCTATCCGAAACTCACACGAGCCCTCGGGGCTCCAAACCAAACATGTACACAACCTCAAAAATAACCTACGCTTACTCATGCTATCAAATCGCCAAAATAACATCTTAAACAACGAATTGAGCATAGAAAAATCTCAAAACTTTCAAAGTCTCAAATTTTACAAATATGTGTCTGTATCACGCCAAACGGCCTTCGTTCCTTACGAAATTTTACAGACATATCATAAATATCATACTGAACCTGTACCGGACTCCGAAACCAAAATATGGGTCCGATACCATAAATTTCAAATATAACCAAATTTTCAAAACCTCTTATATTTTCAGTAAAACAATTTCTTTCAAAATTTCATTTTTCGGGCTTGTGACCGCGAAATTCGATTCCGGGCATACGCCCAAGTCCCATATTTTCCTACGGACCCTCCGAGACCATCAAATCACGGGTCCAAGTCTGTTTACCTAAAATATTGACCGAAGTCAACTTAAATTCAATTTTAAAGGCAAAACTAGCATTTTTCTCAGTTTTTCATATAAAAGCGTCCCGGCTATATGCCCGGGCTACACACACAAAACGAGGTGAAATAAAAGGAGATTTTCAAGGCCTCAGAACACCGTTTTGACTTGTAAAAATGAGAGATGACTTTTTGGGTCATCACATTCTCCACCTCTAAAACAATTGTTCGTCCTCGAACGGACATAGAAAAGTACCTGAATCGGGGAAAAGATGGGGATATCAGCTCCACTTGGACTCCCAGGTAGCTGCCTCAGCAGGCTGACCTCTCCACTGGACACGAACAGAAGGATAACTCTTCAATCTCAACTAAACATGTCGGTCTAATATGGCGACCGACTCCTCCTCATAGGTCAAATCCTTGTCCAACTGGACACTTCTGAAATCTAACACATGGGATGGGTCTCCGTGGTACTTCCGAAGCATAGACACGTGAAACACCGGATGCACAACTGATAAATTTTGTGGCAACGCAATTCTGTAGGCCACCTTTCCCACTTTGTCAAGAATCTCAAATGGACCAATGAATCTAGGGCTTAGCTTTCCCTTCTTCCCAAATCTCATCACGCCCTTCATGGGCGATACCCGAAGCAATACCCGCTCCCTAACCATGAATGCCAAATCACAAACACTGCGGTCGGCATAACTCTTCTGCCTGGACTGCGCTGTACGAAGTCTATCCTAAATGATCTTAACCTTATCCAAGGCATCCTGCACTAATTCCGTACCCAACAACCGAGCCTCTCCCGGCTCAAACCACCCAACCGGCGACCGACACCGCCTACCATATAATGCCTCATAAGGAGCCATCTGAATGCTCGACTGATAGCTGTTATTGTAGGAAAACTCAGCTAATGGCAAGAACTGATCCCAAGAGCCTCCAAAGTCAATGACACAGGCTCGTAGCTTATCCTCCAAAATCTGAATAGTACGCTCGGACTGTCCGTCCGTCTGAGGATGAAATGTTGTGCTCAACTCAACCCTCGTGCCCAACTCACGTTGAACTGCCCTCTAGAAATGTGAGGTAAACTACGTACCTGGGTCAGAAATAATAGACACGGGCACACCATGAAGGCGAACAATCTCCCTAATGTAGATCTTTGCCTACCTCTCCAAAGAATAGGAAACTGCAACAGGAATGAAATGCGCTGACTTGGTTAGTCTATCCACAATGACCCATACCGCATCGAACTTCCTCTGAGTCCGTGGGAGCCCAACTACGAAATCCATGGTGATATGCTCCCACTTCCACTCGGGAATCTCAATTTGCTGCATCAAACCACCTGGTTTATGGTGCTCGTACTTAACCTGCTGACAGTTCAAGCACTGTGCTACATACGCCACAATATCTTTCTTTATCCTCCGCCACCAATAATGCCGCCGCAAATCCTGGTACATCTTTGCGGCGCCCGGATGAATGGAATACCGGAACTATGGGCCTCCTGCAATATCAACTCATGAATTCCATCCACATTGGGTACACAAATACGACCCTACATCCGTAAAACTCCATCATCACCAACTGTAACCTGCTTGGCATCCCCGTGTCGGACCGTATCCCTGAGGACACACAAATGAGGATAGTCATATTGTCGGTCTCGAATACGATCAAATAATGAAGAACGAGCAACTGTATAAGCTAGAATACGGCCGGGCTTAGAAACATCCAATCTCATGAATCGATTGGCTAAAGCTTGAACATCCAAAGCAAGCGGCCTATCTCCAACCGGAATATAAGCAAGACTACCCATGCTTGCTGACTTCCTACTCAAAGCATCGGCCACTACATTGGCCTTTCCCGGATGATATAAGATGGTGATATCATAGTCCTTCAACAACTCCAACCATCTCCTCTGCCTCAAATTCAAATCCTTTTGCTTGAACAAATATTGCAAACTCTTGTGATCCGTGAACACCTCACAAGACACGCCATATAAATAATGCCTCAAAATCTTCAGCGCGTGAACACTGGTTGCTAACTCCAAATCATGAACTAGATAATTCTTCTCATAGATCTTCAATTGAAGTGAATCATATGCAATAACCTTACCATCCTACATCAACACTGCACCAAGTCCAACCCGAGATGCATCACAATACATAGTATATGGCCCTGAACCTGAGGGCAAAACCAAAACCGGTGTCGTGGTCAAGACTATCTTGAGCTTCTGAAAGATCACCTCAGACTCATTTGGCCACCTGAATTGGGCACCCTTCTGAGTCAACCTGGTCATCGGGGCTGCAATAGATGAAAATCCCTCCATAAACCGATGATAGTAGCCTACTAAGCCTAAGAAACTCCGAATCTCTGTAGCTGATATGGGCCTAGACCAATCCTTGACTGCTGAAATCTTCTTGGGATCCACCTGGATACCCTCTGCTGATACAACATGACCCAGGAATGCAACTGAACTCAACCAGAACTCACACTTAGAAAATTTAGCATACAATTGATTATCCTTCAAAGTCTGAAGAGCGACTAGAAAGTGCTGCTCATGCACCTCCCGACTGCGGGAATAAATCATAATATCATCAATGAAGACAATCACGAAGGAATCCAGATAAGGCCTGAACACTCGGTTCATCAAGTCCATAAAAATACTAGGGAATTTGTCAACCTGAATGACATCACTAAGAACTCATAATGCCTGTACCAAGTGCGAAAAGCTGTCTTAGGGACATCGGATGCCCTAATCCTCAACTGATGGTAGTCGGATCTCAAATCTATATTCGAAAACACCTTGGTACCCTGAAGCTGATCAAACAAATCATCTATCCGCGGCAATGGATACTTATTCTTGATGGTAACTTTGTTCAATTGCCGATAATCTATACATATCCTCATCGACCCATCCTTCTTCTTAACAAACAACACTGGCACACCCCAAGGCGAGACACTAGGCTTAATGAAGCCTTTATCAAGAAAATCATGCAACTGTTCTTTCAACTCCTTTAACTCTGGCGGGTCATACGATACGGCGGAATAGAAATGGGCTGAGTGCCCGGAGCCAAATCAATGCAAAAGTCAATATCCCTTTCGGGTGGCATACCCCGCAAGTCTGCAGGGAATACCTCTGGAAACTCACGGACTATGGGCACAGACTCTATAGAAGGAACCTCAGCTTTAGAATCACGAACATAAGCCAAATAGGCCAAACACCCCTTCTCAACCATGCGTCGAGCCTTCATATATGAGATAACCCTACTGGAAGAATGGCCAGGAGCCCCTCTCCACTCCAATCGAGGCACTCCCGGCAAGGCCAAGGTCACAGTCTTAGCATGACAATCCAGAATAGCATGATAGGGGGACAACCAATCCATCCCCAAAATAACACCGAAATCAACCATATCAAGGAGTAGAAGATCTACTCTGGTCTCCAGACCACCGATAACCACTATACATGAACGGTAGACTCGATCTACCACAATAGAATCACCCACCGGTGTAGATACATATACAGGAGTACTCAGGGAATCATGAGGCATAATCAGATAAGGAGCAAAATATGAGGACACGTAGGAATATGTGGACCCCGGGTCAAATAAAACTGAAGCATCCCTCCTACAAACTGAAACCATACATGTAGTGATTGCATCGGAGGCCTCAGCCTCAGGCTTGGCGGGAATAACACAACATCGGGGCTGGGGCCCACCAATCTGAACATCTCTGGGTCGACCTACTGCGGGCTGTCCTCTACCTCTAATAGCATGACCTCCACCTCTAACTGTCTGGCCTCCACCTCTGGCACCTCGACCTCCACCCCGAGCTGGCTGAGGGGGTGGTAGAGCACCTGGTGCAGGAACCCTGGTGCTGAGAACCACTCGAGACTCGGGGAAAAATCTAGTAATGTGCCCCGGGCCACCACAAGTATAACAGGATCTCGACTGCTAAGACTGCTGGCCCTGTCTACTGGAGTAACCACTCTAAAAAATCTGGAGCGGCGGTGCACTGATAGGAACTGGTGGTGCACTGCGGGATACCTGGAGTGCTGAATGAAAGGATCTAGGAGGATGAACCCTACCAAAAGAATCCCTGCCTCCAGATGAGGCACCACTGAACCAGCCAAAATGACGAGGCCTCTTGTCAGACCCCTGACCACTACCCTGCAATAAGACCATCTCGACTCGCCTGGCCACATTGGCCGCCCTTGAAATGAAATATCACTGCCAAATCGGTTGGATCTAGACATAATTGACTCAATAACATCAATAAACGCTAAATAATACAATTCCAATACTTAATTACAGATTTCCTATCATTCTTTCCAAAAAGTCAAAATTCGACCCCGGGCCTGCTTGGTCAAAATACGAGGTTCGGAGCAAAACCCGATCACACATTCACCCACGAGCCCGAATATGTAATTAGTTTTGAAATCGGACCCCAAAACGAGGTCTAAATTCCAATTATACAAAAAGCCCTAACTCTACCCAAATCCCTATTTTCTAACCTTAAGAACATGATTTAGGCCTAGAAATCTAATGGGTGTTAATGGAAATGGAAGAAAATGAGTCTAAGATTAAATACCTATGAATTTGTAGTGAAGTTCCCTTTCAAAAATCGCCAAATTTGGAGTTTGGAAGAAGAAGTTATGAGTTTTTTGAAGAATGCCTGTGTTTTGCTACTGTTTTAAGAAAACTGGACACTTACTCTATGCGTTCGCGACTACATGGGTGCGTTCGCGTAGAGTAATTTTCCTATGCTCCGCGTTCGCACCCTGTACTATGCGATCACATAGTGTTATCCAGCCCCCTTCCCGTGTGTGCATTGCGTTCGCATGGATACCCATGCGTTCGCATAGGGTAAATTTCCTGGACACCAGCAACAGCCACAAGACACCAGATTTTTTAAGTAAAAATCACCCCGATGCCTATCCGAAACTCACCCGAGCGCTCGGGGCTCCAAACCAAACATGTACACAACCTCAAAAATATTCTACGGACTTACTCGTACGATCAAATCACGAAAATAATATATTAAACAACAAATTGAGCATAGAAATCAAAGAAAAATCTCAAAACTTTCAAAGTCTCAAATTTTACAAATACGGGTCCGAATCACGTCAAACGACCTCCGTTCCTTACCAAATTTTATAGACATATCATAATTATCATATTAAACCTGTACCGAGCTCCGGAATCAAAATACGGGCCCGATACCATAAATTTCAAACATAACAAAAATTTCAAAAACTCTTATATTTTCAGTAAAATAATTTCTTTCAAAAATTCATTTCTTGGGCTTGGGACCTCGGAATTAGATTCCGGGCATACGCGCAAGTCTCATATGTTCCTACAGACCCTCCGAGACCGTCAAATCACAGGACTAGGTCTGTTTACCCAAAATATTGATCGAAGTCAACTTAAATTCAATTTTAAAGGCAAAACTAGCATTTTTCTCAGTTTTTCATATAAAAGCTTCCCGGCTATACGTCCGAGCTGCGCATGCAAAACGAGGTGAAATAAAAGAATATTTTCAAGGCCTCGAAACACCATTTTGACTTGTAAAAATGAGAGAAGACTTTTTGAGTCATCACAGAACATTTATAGTAAAACAGTGCCATCTTTCAAGAGCATTTAGTTAAATTTTCAAACTTATGAACGTGATATACATGATTATAAGTAAATAAATTAGTTAGAAGCTACATAGAAAATCTTGACTTAATAACTTATCTTTGTTTTTTAGTGGCCACTTTTAATTTTAAAAAATTAAAGAAACGTCAACAATATTATATTGCTACACCTGTATTATAATAGGAAACTAAAGAAGTGCCTCATAATTAATCATATCATGTAAAATAAAACAACGAAAAGTTCTATTGTAATGTTTGTGTACGTTTATACAAAATTGAATTCCAAAAATTAAAAAGTTTACTCTTGTTCCCTTTAATGTTATACTCTTTCATTTTTACTTTGTATCAAAAGAATGGCATCTTTTACATAAAAATTTCTTTATTTACATACTTTAATTTCATTAAGTGTATATCTGCTAAGATATCTTATTTATATGTTTGATAAGAATATAAGACAATATCAAAGTATTCCATCCGTTTAATAATATTTTTGTTGAAGCAAAGCTGAATCCAAATTAAGCATAGATTCGTAAATATTATGTACCTTTTGAAAAACTAACGTGAATCTAATATGATTGTTACCATATCTTAAGCTCAGGACAAAATCGGTACTAATTGCAAATAAACATCCTATGTTTGAAAAGTTAGGACGAAAGGCTATTAATAAGGATATGACAAAGCAACGTGACTACCGGCTATTAAAAATAATTGCAACAGCCAAGAGCGGGTCCCACATGGATGATTTTGTCTTGAGAAGTAATCATGACATTATATGGGTAGAACCGTCAAGTAGGATATAAGCTTTCAAGGCAGGTACAGTAATTGGTTTTATCAGTCAATGGAATCAATTGATATTGTTGTAATTACAAATATGTCCTTCTAATATTAATAGTAGTAAATTAGTGACACAATTACTATTTTGTCCTTAAAAAAAGCTAGATTTATAAATATATCATTGGTCGAACATCTTCTCTCTTCTATATAATAGAATTGACACCCATGACAAGTGAGCCCACGAAATGGCATAGAATAACGTAAAAATTGCGCGGGGTACCCTATTTGGTCGTCCCCATTTAATCTATACCCGCTTTTTTAAAAACTTTTAACTTGTACCCATTTTTTGAATAACTTCAGTTCCCTTTCCCTCTTTGAGCTGAAATTCACCAGTTAAGCTGAAGTTTGCCAGTTATAAAGACAAAACTTCAGCATACAGGGCTGAAGTTCCCCAGTTACAAAGACGAAACTTCAGTTCCAATAAGTTCCCAAGTTATAAAGACAATTACAAAGATAAAACTTCAGCTGAAGTTTTATTTTTGTAAACTGGGGAACTTCAGCCCTGTATGCTGAAGTTCCCCAGTTACAAGACAACAACTTCAGCTATAGATCTGAAGTTCGCAAGCTACTTCAGGCCCGTCTACTAGAATGCTGAAGTTTTGTGTGATTGCCTTTGCTACTTCAGCCTCGCATGCTGAAGTTATGCGTAAAAATGGGTACGGATGCAATTTTTTTTTACAAAGCGGGTATAAGTTAAAACGTGGCACAAAAAGTGGGTACGGATGCAAAAGCCCCTAGAATAACCAAATTTTCATTTAATGGCATCTGGTAGCCCATATTGATTTTTAAACCTAAAAAATTGGTAATATGTTACCACCATAAAAATAGCTTCATGTTATGAATAGTTTGTAGATATGGGTGCCCATGTATGTGAATAGCTTATGGATAAAATCTCCTACTTTATGTTCATCCCATTCACTATTTACAATAGTAAGTCTTCTCATTTTATGCCTATAAAAGGCTATGTAAATTGTAATGGAAGACACACCAAAAAGAAAGTAAAATACTCCATCTTCTATCTTTGTTTCTTATTACTAAATTGCTTTTATTTTATAACACGTTATCAGCACAAAACTCTAATTTTATTCTTAACCCCCGTTAAGTTGAGTCATATTTTATTAAGGTACGTATCACTATATTCATTTTATCTATGGTAGTACATATCATATGCTCATTGTTTGCAGATTACTCTTGCTCTTGGGCATCTTAAATAGTTTAAATACATTGCAGTGATAAAATAACTATTTTCTTCAGTGTTCAACTCTTAGATGAACTCAAAGTCATCAAACTACCTACCCACTAATGACATACTTATAATATTTATGGACTTTCTGGATCAAAATATTTAAGGCATTTTGAAGAACTGTGAGAAATGAATTGACAAGTAATAATTTCACATTAGTTTAATTACTTTATATTTATTGGATTGGAACATGTAATAATGTTAGTCACGTTCAATTCTATTAACACACACACACACACACACACACACACACACAC
>ML358422.1:0-94610 GCA_005239505.1 Nicotiana paniculata | reverse complement strand
CCCCCATAGAATTTCTCCCCAAGTAAGTCCTAAATGTTATCTCTTTCACGTCTTCCCTCTTAAATAAAAACAAGACCAAAAAAACAAAAAAAACAAAAAAAAAAAAGGAAAAGACCCAGATCGGGCAAAACACAAATTGAAAGAGCAAAGAACCTTCTCTTGCAGATCTACTTGTCTTCTACATCTTCGACTTTGGTATGTCCTTCTCTCCCCTCTTCATAAATTTTATTTCATTTTAAAATCATGGATTCCGTAGTATCATTGTTGTGCTGTGGTGAAATTGTAAAGGCAAAAGGGAAGGGTAGAAATGTTGATTGGTAATTGGGCCTGGGAGGTTGTTAATTTTGAAAATCAGCCATTGTTAGGGCTAAAATGATGTACTTGAAGGATCTGCGGATCGCATTTCTAAGATGCAGACCGCATCTGTGTCGCAAATCCTGCCCTAGGCCCATTGGGAATGAAGATATATGCGACGCATAAGTGATCGCATAGTCAAACTGCGGTTCGCAGATGCGTCGCACCCTGCAACAGAATGTTTCCCCAACCCACCTCCCAGTTTGCAACCTATCTGCGATTGCATAATCGCTTTGCGGTGAGTAATGTGATCGCATATTTGTTTCCATTTTTTCCATCAACTTCTGCGCTGCATATGTGAACCACATAGCGGTTATGCGATCGCATATGCTGTCGCACTAGTGCTCTCTATTTAACTATGTTCGCTTATGCGACTGGTTTGCGATCCGCATTGTGGTTATGAGATCGCATACCTCGTCGCATAGGCTAAATTTCTGTCCATTTTTTTCATCTTTTCGTAATTTGTTTTTATTTTGTCGGCCCGTCCGCTCACACATACTTTCTCTTTGCAGCAATGCCTCGTAAGCATACAATAGCTAAGAGAGCCTCCACAAACAGTCATGCACCTACACCCAAGCGTGCACGTCAGGAACCTCCATCGGATATTGTTGGAAGTCCCTCCCAGTCTGATGAGGGGGATAGTGAACCAAAGGTAAACTTGGAAGCTGAGGTACGGAGGAAGCAGGGGGGCGATTACCAGCTCCGCTTTCCACTGCCCCTATCTAGGGAGTTGTACCGAGAGGGTCTGACCACAAGAAATATCTTACCCGAGAAAAGGCTCAGTCTCAACGGCCTGAAAGAGAAATATCCCCATATTCTACAGAACATCAGAACAAGAAAATGGGACTGCTTTACTGAGCCCATCGGGGAGTACAATGAGACCATGGTGAGAGAGTTCTAGACCTCTTATGCTGCTTCTAGAAATGCCCATCACAAGAGGAACAAAATTTTTAGTGAGGCCGTGTTCGTTAGGGGGGTTGAAGTGGAGTGTCACCAGGCCGCCATCCATGCTAGGTATTTTTCAACATCGCGCCCAAGCACGAAAGAACACGAGGCCAAACTGGCCAACAAAGATGGAGAGTCTGCTTGGGTCGCTTCTATTATTGGAAAAGGTACTCCGGCCTGGATTTCTCCTAACCACAAGATTTACAAAGAAGATCTTTCCAGAGAAGGAAGTTTCTGGCTTGCTTTTGTTGCCTCCCGTCTGATTTCCACCAGAAACGAAACCCACATAAGCATTGAGAAGGCCATTCTAATTGCTTGCATTATGTCCAGATCAATGTCGATGTGACCGACATTATTTTTCAAGATATTGGGGTCCGAGCTTGGCGGAAGAAGACCTCATTTCCTTTTCCCTACCTCATTATTGCACTGTGCCGAGCTGCTGAAGTCCCTTTTATGCCTTCATGTGACAAGGCAGCCAAGATTGACAAGGATATTGACATCACCCGTATCAGTGATGCAGGGCCCAGGGCAGCAGCTTCTCCTTCAGTCATCCCAATGCCTAACCCTACAGAGGCAGCGCCCTCAGAGCCCCAGCCTTCTACAGCAGAGCCATCCACCACTGCCTCATAACCTACTGCCCATGCTGGCACCCCCTCAGCCGTCCCATTGCCTTTTCTCTCCCAGCTTGGTCTCCTAGCTCAGCATACCAATGCTAAGGTAGACAAGCTCCTAAGAGAACTTCCTACTCTGATCCGGCAGGCCCTTACCCCCATTCAATCTTCAATAACTGCCCTTGAGGGTCGCCTTCAAGGGCTTGAATCACGCATTGAAAAGGTTGAGCGAGGTGAGGTTAGACATTTTCCATCGCTCCGGAGCGATGTGTCCACTTTGCAGAAGGAGCTCCACCGACTGCAGCACTTGGAGTTTGACTTTTCATCCCTCCTGTCCAAGGAAGGGGACAAGGGATTTGGTACCTCTGAGCCGGGTCTAGGATTTGATTTCTCCACGCTGATGACAGCCCAGGCCGTACCGATTATCCCTCCACCTTCAGATCCTCCCACACCTGTTGCTATACCTTCAGGAGAGGAGTCCGGACATTCTTCAGAGTCCGAGGGAGAGTCGTCTGAGGAGGAGTCCTATTCGTCTCACGATAAGCAGGGTCCTCAAGAGAAGGGAAAGGGGGTTGTCATCCCTACAGTTGCAGAACCGGCAGAGGAGGCACTCATTCAGCTTTCTATTCACCGTTCTCTGGAGGACACTGCTACCCCATCCTTATTTCAGCCGTCAGCATATGAGGGCGGCAGCTCCTAGACTCCGGTCACTCTTGCCTCTGACCCTG
Source organism: Nicotiana paniculata (assembly GCA_005239505.1). Taxonomy (NCBI): domain Eukaryota; kingdom Viridiplantae; phylum Streptophyta; class Magnoliopsida; order Solanales; family Solanaceae; genus Nicotiana; species Nicotiana paniculata. The sequence continues at coordinate 91,972 of ML358422.1, read as the reverse complement.
CAGCAGTTCCTCCGCTACCAATAGCTGATATGCCTCCTGCTGCGCAGTCAGATGCTCCTGTCCATGTGACAGTTGAGGATACCACCGACTCACGTAGCGCTTAGCGCGCCCCAAGGAGCCCCTAACTCTGTCTTTACATTTCTTATGCATTGGGGACAATGCATATCTTTTTGTTGGGGGTGGTTGTAAGTATTTTTGTGACAACTTGGTATTTTTGTGACAACTTGGATAATATAGTACTTGTAATTTTGTTGTATGTATGAATGGTTTTGTTTCTGTTTTTGTTTATGTACTATGTCCAAGTTGTCAGTAAACCAGTGTACATATTTCGTTTGTGATATTAATATGTCGAGTTTTTCTCCTTAAGTGTTATTAATGAATTCCCTTTGGTTTTTCTTTGCCGGATTCTTTTCCAAGGGTGGAATAGTATAACCATGGCACTAGGAAGAAACATGTTGACCAGTTTAGTGTAAGTGTCTAGTCGCAAGCATGTACATCTGTAAATAATCCATACCCTTTAAAATATATATATATATATATATATATATTAGAATTATATCAACTCTGTGAACTTGAGGCTCGCCTTTTGACTCTATGTGTACTTAGAATTATCCATGTAAATAATGAAAGTTTTGAGTCGGCAAGCCCTGACTCTTGAGCTAAAACGATGTTGAACTAAACAAATCATGTGCCATGTGTGTTAGATGTTTGTATCAATAATTCTTGTGTTTACTTCTGTCAGCTAGAACTTGCCCAGTTGGTTGTTCGGTGCTAATAATAAGTACATTGAGTTGGAGAAATGACCTTAGGCGTTCTTTGTGATATTGAGAAACCCAGTAAACCTTTCAAGCTACCAAATGTTGGCATAAATACCACTAGTTTCCCATTTGAGCCTTTAGCCCTTTTTGTTTGACACCTCATTACAAGCCTTCCCTGTTTTGAAAAGCAATCCCCTCTTTTGAACCCATCCCTCTAATATTGAAAATGAGGCAAAAAGCCTAAGTTGGGGGTTTGGTAAAAGAATTAGAGATCGTCTAGGTTGTATATTGAGTATAGAGCATATACCTCAAAAGATTCAAATGAAAATTGTTCAAAAAAAATAAATAAAAAAAATAATATATATATATATGGAAGCTCTGAAGAAATTTAGGAAGGTAGTTCTACAATTGGTAGCTGAACACTAATGAGGCTATATATAAAGGTACTGGAAGAGAAAAATGTGAGTAGTATTCAAGGAGGGAGTTGTCACTTGTATCCAAATGATTATCCAACCCTTCCCTAAGCCTACATTACAAGCCAGAAAGTCCTTATGGGATCTCCAACCGAATGTTCTCAAAATGACGACAAATTAAAATAAGGGCAGGCCTATGGATGATGTGTTGTAACACTTGAAATTCTTTGTGAGTGTGAGTGTTTGTGTAAGTATGTCCCTTGTTTTCATTGTAAATATTGTGAGTTGGGACTTTTTTTCTTTGTGGTGAGAGCACATGTACTGTGGTGTGAAACAGTAGTTGAGTTCTTGAAGTAGGGTGCAAATACACTCAGCTGAGAAGTAACATTTTGTCAAATAGCTCGAGGCTCAAAGTTCACAAGTTGAGTAGTTTCCTTGTAAATATTAGTATCTATTCATAACGGGTAATTGGATGAAATGCATGCTTGTAGTACTGACACTTAACACTATCCGTGGTCATAGTTGTTTCCGGTCTTATACTTAATGATTAAGTTAAGATAGAGTCTTTCTAGTTGCTTGAGGACAAGCAAGAGTTCAAGTTGGGGGTGTTGATGTGCCGGAGAATTTCGACATATCTAATACCAAATTTCTTAGGTTATAGCTTGTTTCAAGAGCATTTACTTTTTTTTACTTATAGAATTATGATGTTTTGCAGTACATGAGGCTTAAACACTCAAGAACATGGGAAAGAGATCAAAGGATATAAAAAGGGAAGAAATTAACACTACGCGATCGCATATTTGACAAGAGGATGTCGCAGAACTAACATGCGAATCGCATAATGCACCAAGGGACCGCAGACCTCAACAGAAAGATCGGCCAAATTCAAGAGCAAGAATGCGGTGCCAATCTGCGGTCGCATATCAACAATGCGAACCGCAGATCAACAATGTGAACCGCAGATCAACAATGCGAACTGCATATCAGTAATGCGGTGACGACCAGGAAACTGNTGGTTTTGTAAGCATTCATGACACTTATTATTCTTAGCTTTTTGTCATTTATTATGTGTAGCTAGCCTTAAATACTAAGGTTGTGGACCCTAAATGGGTGTTATGTATTTGGGTATTTTCCATTGAATATATGCATAATGGCTTGTTGATATTTATTTACTCTTCATTTCATATTTATTGTTAGTGGTTTCAAACTTTAACTTATGCCATAAATTCTTTCTTAGCTTGAAAAAGTGGGTTAGACTTGGTAAGAGTAAATATCAATGACTCAAGGCTTTAAACCTTGTTTAATAGAATCACTTAGGAATAAGTTGGTTTTATTTGGCAATAAGTGATTTGGTTTTATTGCAACTCTTTTATATTTGGGAAAATTATAAAGAGGAGATTCTACCCTATTTGGAAAATATTGGGTAGACATTTAGAAATCATTGCATATCAAGAACTTCCCATTAGAAATATATCATATTAATACCCATTTGCATTACACTTCATAAAAGGAGACACAACCTTGGTCTACTTAATCATATTAATTACAACTTTAATTAACTCTCATTTCCACTACATTTACTAGATTATTACACAACAAACCCCCATATTCCCGGTCACTAATGGAATGGAATTATGATTTGAGTTAAGAATCACACTATCAATCTATTATTTTCACACCTATTCCCTGTGGGATTCGACCTCAACCTTGTTGGGTTATTATATTTGACTTCGACCGCTTTACACTATTTTAAAGTGTAATTTGAGCGTATCACAAGGCTTACATACTGCACTATCTGACAGGATATATCTACAAGCCTCTACTGATGGATGTACTGTAATCGGAACAGGGTCCCGCCCTACCCATAACCAATATACATATATACACAAGATGTACACAAAACTCTAGACGCGGCAACTCCGAAAGACATGGAGATTACCGATAAAGCTAAACTCGGGTAACACCTACTGAGGAGGTCTACCCGCTTGTGTGTCTGAACCTGCATGCATGAAATGCAGCATCTATAGAAAAAGGGACGTTAGTACAAAATAACGTACCAAGTATGGAAGGCAATAAAATAACTGAAAGCTGAAACTAAATTGATAATATAATAACTGAAAGTAACTGGGAATCAAAGATGATCTAGAGATATACTTACCTGCTGATACTAACTCAACTCCCTCAATATAGTAAATAAAATAGATGCCCGTCCCTATAAGACTCGGAAAGTGTAATTGCTACGCTGTAGTAGGCTCGCTCATAGACGCTCGGCCATTGCTCTGTATCTCGGCCATGCTGGGCTCTCTCATAGGTGTTCGGTCACAGTAGGCTCGGTATATAACTTACCATCTGATCAGAGGTTTCCCAATAGGGGCCTACCCATCGATTATAGCTCGATAGTGGGGCAAATACTGTAATATTGTATATATATATAGACCCTCTGCTCTCTTGAATGGAAGAAGACAATACTCAATTGAATATGAAGTCCCGATAAGGGAAAGTACTATAACTTTTGAGACTAGGTTAATGTATATAAATTAGGGAGTATGAACTTCTCTTTATGCCTTATTATCAAACTAATTTAGTTACGAGATCATGCCAAAATGAAGGAAGGTCTTAACCTGAACATACCTGAATTGATTCTCTTAACAATCCCTCTAACACACGTCAATTGCGACAACACGTTACGGCGGATCGAAGTAGGGGGAAAATCCGTATTATATTCTTGAGAAAGATCGCACCATACTCCCTTAGAATCGCAAAATACTGATGTCGTAGCATTATAAGCCATAATGTGAGATTGTTGAGAATCCATATGTTCCTTTGCAAATCTATGTATCTCAAATAATAATATAGAAAAGGCTCTTAACATCGTGGGTTGTGGACCCCACTTTGTATGGTGTCTAATAAGCCACTAAACTCACAAATTTGCCACCTTGAAGAATGATTTAAGAGTTATATTTTGTGATTTTGTTGGCTGCCACGTTAAGGGGTTAGTCCTTATCCAATAATCATCCACTTAATTCCTTAATTAATTTGTTAATCCCCATTAACTAATAATTACCCAATTATCCACATAATTAGGAATTATCTCAAATTACTTTAAATACTACTCACTTTTAACACACTTTTTATACCTTACTATTATGGTCATGTGGTACCTTATATGGCACTAGTCCATAAATACCGGGTTTTATAGCTTGGACCGTATTTTATCCCTAAATTGACAAACTTCGATGAAACTCATTTTCTTCGATTTTCTTATCCTCTCACCTTCACGAATTTACATATCACTTGTTTGGAATAGCATAATACTTATAATCCCAAAGTAATCTCATTTCCGAACTTACATCGATTAACTTACGATGAAACTTTAACGTATGAAAATGCAGGACGTAACATCTCATTTTCGAGCTTTCATCAACTTACTTATGGCATACTTTCACGTACGAAAACATGAGGTGTGACATCATTCCCCCCCTTTGGAACATTCATCCTCGAATGTTGATTGATGCACTTATCATTTTCACAACTTATGTCTTTCGAATACTTTAGTTCTCCTTGCCATCTTGGCAACTGCTCTATGAATAAATCCAAAGGCCAGGGCGTTCCCCCTTTAGGACTCTTTCTCACACCATGACTTGTGGTCAGAATCCTTCCAATCTCGTAATTGTTGCTACCTTCTATCGCGCAGCCTGTACGACTTTGACCTTGTATGTGCGCCTATGCGACTCTTCTTTCCTTTTTCCTCCAGTTTTTTTTATCCAATCTCTATGCCTCACTTTGTAATCATTTACAGAGCTTGACAATATGTCCCTCTAGGAATCTATAGACATACTGAAGTTCTTTGCTCGGTACTTTGTTGAACTTACGAATATTACTATATCTTATTTCATAGACCTGGTTATCTATCTGCATGATTTTACTACATCTAGGTAGGTCATACTATACCATAATTCTTACTTCGATTTTTCATTACTGAGGTCTGCTACCAAACTCCAAGTTACTTTCGCTGCTTATCCCATATGTATAAATCTAAGTCTTTTAATGTTCCTCATTACTGTTCATCTTAAGAATGGCGGCCTAATCTCATCTCACACTTTGTGACTTTTGTACATCCATTGTTGATTCACCTCAATATTGATCTACAATATACCACTGATAACTTGAAACTTCTTACGTAATACCTTGTCACTAGGGCTTATGCTGCATCGAGGAATATATGAAGTGATTTTCCTGATCCACTTAGCGGCGATATTGTACTTCAATAACCGTATTTTATAGCATTCCAATGTGATTCACTTACGTGGGCATTTTATTAATCCCATACAATTCATGAAATCCTCTTCAAATCATTACTCAATCGAAGGCCCAAACTTCATCTTTATTTATCAAAATTACACCCTCATTGTACTACCAGGGGAGCATTCCATCTCTTCTTAATGCTACTAGTCTTAGACTCCTTTGAGTTCATTCCGGATATACTGAGCTTTCTATAACTCAGAGAAACCATCATGTCTCTTGTTTTCACGGGCTTAATCCTGAGGACTTATCCATTCTCGTCACCTTCTCACTCGCCCTTTCTTATCTTTACTCTTGTCTTCCTAAAACCTTGTCACTCTATCATGCTTTAGCTTGCGATCGATTTCCTTATGTTATTCTGGAACATCAAGAGATACATCACATAGTCTCTAACTCTTCTTTTACTCTCTTAACTAGACCTCTTGATACCTAGAAACCATAGGTTGGAAGATATGCCACTGACGACACCGCTATCATTCTTGGATACTGAACCCTCGCGCTTCTAGCCTTCTATCTAAAGTATGGACTATTCACAACCTCCTGCATTTGATAATCAATTACGTTGTTCACCTTTATCTTACTTACCTTAAAATCTCGCATCAAATCTTCTATCTCTTTCATGACCTCCCTTCCACATAGGTATAATTCACATCCACAACTTGAAGCTCTATTATAATACTATAATCTGGTGGGAGCTTCATACTAAATTCTTATGAGGTTGTTACTTTTCTAACTGGCTTTATCGTAGAGCCGTTATAGACTATGGTTATTGCACTATCTCTCTTGTACTTATGATATTAAGGGTGATCTTTCAATGTTCTCGATCACGATTTCTATAATTTTCTGGATCCAATAATCAAACTCCTGATTTACTTAGTTGATGTAACTCTTTAATTTCCTCTTCCCTATGATCAACCTTTGTGTAGGCTTAAGCTATCTTCCGATCTATGACTCGTGGTATTAGTTATCACTTTATCCTTTCATGGACGCTATGGGATATCCAGGATACAATCTTCTAACAATTCATTCCTTTGTTTATGACCTGGACTCAATTCTTTCTTTTAACTTATACCGGAGTCTTCTACAGTTGTATGATTGTCAACATATATGCTACATGGATAATACTCCAAAATCGTAAGTGCGTTCATAACGTAACTAACTCTGGACCATTGATCGAATAATTCCTTTCATTCCTTCTCAACTTTCTTTAAACGTAAGCGATTACTTTTCCTGGTCTTTCTGACCCCTTGTTGTGTGCATACTTAGCTTATCTTAGTTCCCACGCATATGATCTTGAATATTACTTTTAGCTTTACTTCCCGTTCTTTATCCACGGTAGGTGCCACTTTCTTATAGAGTGCATACAATGTTATAGTGAGACTATTTTCTTTTTTTTACATGACCATTTTTTTTCTCCTTCGAGTTACCATGTTTAGGTTGAAGCCTTCTTCCTTATTTCCTCTGCTAGCCTTTCATTGTAGTATTTAGGGAGGACCCTCTGACTCTTGTAAAGCTGCGAGCTTATTACATTGTATACTCGACGGAATTTTTGATGTCCTTCCTCGCCTATAATTATCTGTGGTTACTTGCCTCCACGCCCTTGTGCTTGTAGGGTTGCTTCTGAACTTGATATTTTGACTATCTTCCTAGTGGCACTCTCTATTATTTTCATAACACTCATATGGTACCTTTAACTACCCCGACTCCTATCTGAATATTTCTCAAGTATTACAATGTCATGACTGCGGGGCTGAGTTCACTATATTGGGTTTTACTATATTTATCTTGCACGACCTGCTGATTTGTCTGTATCCTCTTGACTAGCCATAACTAGGATCTTCCTGAATCAACTACTAACTACTCGTTGGCCCATTCTTATATCATTACTCCGTGTAATATTTCTTGGGTTATTTCCTTTGTCTTAACTTACATCTTGCGCTGGCTCTTTATTTATCAATAACATCCTGGGTTGGAACCCTTACTTCCTCTCCTTGGCGTCGTGCTTGCTTAATGTTTTGGAATCGTAGCATATACGTAGGAGTTGAGTAAGTGTAATCTCATTCCTTTTTTTTACCGTATTCTTCCTTTACCATTCCATGATTACTAGAACCACTTAATTTTGGCTTCATGCCACATCACTCCATATTCCCCCGTTTAGGGAGTACTAAGATTTAAAGCTGCGACGATCTACCTATAGATGTTTTACCTCTTTATCTTTGTCGCCTTTTCACATCATTGATGATCCTTACTCGCCTTGTGGTAATCCTTCTGTACCAAGGTTAACGAAATTCCTTACTTACGAGGGTAACACCTAGTGTAATTGGCACACACAGTCCCTTAAGCTTAACTTTGCTCACATTTCTTGCTTTAAGAAAGCGTCTTCCTGAATGACCTTTAAAGGTTATTCTTCTGTCGTCCATTCTATTATCTCTAGAACGCAATCTCTGAAATTCCCATGATGCCGACTATTATCAAATCACTCAACCTCTAATTCATGTTTAGTTTATCTTGTTCACCAGCCCATACTGATTTCTATTACTCTAGGGTATAACTTTTCCTTCTGGTAGTCACGTTAGAGTCACAAGGTTATTTCTCGAAATGAGGATATGACTTTATGGCCTATACTCTTTTGTTGTCTCAAAGCTTGTCACCTCTCGTCTTTACTTACACTTGACTATAGACTCTGTAATACTGTCAATTTTTTTATCTACAGTAGTCATCCATGTATCACATCTTACTCATAATGCTTCATTAACTCTCTTCTTATTTCCCTGCCAACAGTTCTATCTATCACTTTATTCTAAAAACTTCAACAAGACATTCTTGCCTTAGGGATCCTTATCAAGAAACTTACATATCTTAGTACACACATGATCTATTGAATACCTCATATTTATCCATCATAAGCATGATGCGAAAATCCAATTCCTCTGACTCAACTCTTCCACAACTATATCTCTCACTAACCGTCTTTCTGGATATAGGCATCATTGTATTATGAATAAGATAGAGTTTAGGAAATTGAGTTCTTACAATTGATCTCTATCACACAATCTAAAGTAAGAAGAAAGAGTGGCAGTCCTAAATGCCATGTAGTCCCCTGCTTATATAATGTGGTGCACAACACATCTATAAACAAGACCCTACTAGACACGGCTTGTAGACTCCCTAGGACAGAACTGCTCTAATGCCACTTTTGTCACGAACCAAATTGATGGGCCGCGACGGGCACCCGGTGCGTCACCTATCCTTGCGTACCAACTTGCGACTAAGGGACTCTGAACATATATTTTCATACTTTGTCCATGTCCACATTGCAAGACAATTTGCGACGCAAACTATAAAACTGAACAAAAGCTAATGCTGACAAAACATCAATATAAAGTTGGGCCGAAAAGGCCGTCATAACTATTATATCTGATAAACCAACAAAATATACATATAAGGCCTACAAGCCCAAGATTCTACACCATTTGATAGGATATGTCTACAATCCTCTACTGATGGATGTATTGTGATTGGAATTGGGACCCGACCTACCCATAACCTTTATACATATATACACAAGATGTACACAAAAACTATAGACCCGGAAACTCCGAAGGACGTGGAGCTTATCGATAAAGCTGAACTCGGGTAACACCTACTGAGGAGGTCTACCTGTTTGTCTGTCTGAACCTGCACGCATGAAAATGCAGCGTCCCTAGAAAAAGGGACGTCAGTACGAAATAACGTATCGAGTATGCAAGGCAATAAGATAACTGAAAGCTGAAACTAAACTGATAATATAATAACTGAAAGTAACTGGGAGTAAAAAATGATTTGGAGATATACTTACCTGTTGTTACATACTCAACTCCCTCAATATAGTAAATAAAATAGATGTTCGGCCCTATAAGACTCTGAACGTGTAACTGCTCCGCTGTAGTAGGCTCGTTCAAAGGCACTGGGTCATACTAGTGTCACGCCCCAAAATCGAGGGACACGAACGGCGCTCAATCGGGTGGCCCCAGTAAAGCGGACCTGGATTTGCCTCACCTATCCCACGCATTACCCCATGATTTCCATATACCTTATTCATGTGAATTAGAAATTTGAGACTTAACATAAAACTCCAAGTAAAATTCATTGCTACCTCTTATAATTAACAACATATGGTGCTAAATACTTGCAAGATACATACAACATACATACTTCTACCACGTGGACCACGATTGTCACTACCCAAAATACATATGTACAATACCCACGTTATGTCTATGGAGCCTCTACGAGTGATAGGATTTTATACAATACTTGCCGGAAACAAGGCTCCGGATATACCTTACAATACAAAATAGACCCAAAAGAAGGTGACATGAACCACACATGGCCCCGAGAGGAAGTGGGGCTCACCAATTCAACTGTGGAATGGAGAGGAGGCACTACTGACGGTGGACTGAATTACCTGCCGTAGAACCACCTACATTCATATAAGAAATGTAGCGCCCCCGGCAAAAGGGACGTTAGTACTGTGGAATAGTACTAGTATTATGAACAAACTTTACTCTAAGTAAGATCAGCAATGCACAGATAAGAGACGGTAATAGAATCAGCAAGCATTGCACAGCAACAGAAATAATCAAAATCACAACTTCCACAGATTTCCCCTTTTTACTTTCCAACAACACCATATTCAAGAATTTCATAGATTCTTCATTTCAACGTGATCACATTCCATACTTATTACCTCGGCCACCCTTATTACCTCACCCACCCTTATTTCTTCGTGTTGCGGCGTGCAACCCGATCCCACCAGACAATCACATTTCATATCAACATTTCCAATTCACGATTCAATCATAGAGAATTTCATCATAAGGACACAACCTCAGTACAACCAACCACCCATATGATTTCAAGTCACAACAGATCTTGCCCAAAACGACGAGTCAAATAAGACATTTCCACAATCAGTGTAGTACGATTAAATCAACCACAATTCCTGTTTATCATATCATTTCACAGCTCTTAGCACTTAGTCATATTCACATACTTGGGTTTGTTACCAATCCTTCATATCGGCATATTAGGGTACTTAACCAACCTTATACATGGTAAAACATTCACAAGTAAATCGCCTTTTCACATTTCCGAATAGCAAAATACATGAATTTCAGCTAGACAGTCAGAGAGTAGGGCATCATGCCTCAATATATTTAGAACACCCAATTTACACATACTCAGACAATTAACTCGTAGCGACTGTTCCGGCACCAACAAGGTGACTTTACGAAGATTAAAGTTAGTCATACATACCTAGGGTCGGAATTCCTTTTTAACTTTTACTCACAAATCACCGAACCGACTAGTACCGCCAATCTAGTTCACAATTAAACATATTCAACTCAGAATTGGAAATCATGCATACAATTCGAACTCTTTTAAGCATTTTATCGAACGCTAGGTGACCTCATTAGATTACCACCCCTTCCTTGTGAAATTTACCCCAACCCTCTTCCCTTTTTACTAGATTAAGAAGTTTTACTCACATGCATTCATGGGTTCGACCTCCATTTTCAAGAACCATCCTATGTGTTTTATTCTTAATTAAAATCTGAGAACTTGGGGAAAATGGGGTGAAGACTTACCTCTTTGAGTGAAGAAGATAGCACTAACTCGATAGATTCCGGGCTTGAGCGACTTTGAAGAATCAATTTCTTTTTTGATGAAGAAGAACTTTCCCTCTCAAGAACCCTCTCTCCCTTCTCTCTATTTTGCTCAGAAATCAGTTAAAGATGAAGGAGGGTGTTTTAATGAACTGGGGGTCGGGTTTTAAAATTAGAAAAATAGGAGCCCGACACCGGAGTGCGGTCAGGAATGCGATCGCATTCCTGACATGCGGTCCGCAGAATGGCCCTGAAGATGGTCCAACATTTAAAACACACTATACAGGTATGCGACCACTATGCAGTCCGCATGCACGTTATGCGATCGCATAGTGCGTCACATAACCTCCCTTACCAAGATCAATGGGCAAGAATGCGACAACCATGCGGTCCGCAGAACCAACATGCGATCGCATTTTGGACCGCATAGTTGTCCTCAAATTGGGTAGTGATTCTGCCCATGTATGCAACCATTATGCGGTCTGCATACACGTTATGTGGTCGCATAGTGCGTCGCATAACGCCCAAATTTCTAGAAAATTCATCTTTCAAATTTCGGGGTACTTTTTACTGGAAAAAAATATGTCTGTTTTAAGAATTTCTATGGTTATAACAACTTGGGGACTTATTCGGGTATTATTTTAAACGAGAAATTATACGGGTCTTTACATCCTCCCCCACTTAAAATCATTCATCCTCGAATGAGGATCGGAAAATCATTTGGTTTTGAAAACACAATATGCCAACCCCCTTTTTTTTCTAACTCTGATATCTACTGAAAATTTCGCCAGAGTTTCCTCTGTAATTAGGCCTATCTACCTGCCAGAGAGCCCCCGAAACACATGTTTCTTAACCAATTCCACACATAACTAGTTATTTCATGGTCTTGCACATAATTTGGTCACCTCAACAAGTCCCATATAATTCAATTACTTCAACATGTCATATACACTTCAATTAATCATTACCCATCTACTCTTTCATTAATCATTTAACCATCACATGAGTTTCACACAATTTCATTTACTACACGGGGTTGCACATTACTCAATTAGTCACAACATACAGAATTATGACACAACTTGAGAAGTTACAATAGTAGAGCAATTAGGGGAAAATGGGGTGATTTTGCACAAAACTGAACATAAAATATAATTTGCTTAGAGATGACAGTTCGCACGATCACTACTAGAGTTATTCAAACAAATGAGGATATTTTTCTTTCATTTCATTTTCCGCTTCCCACTTGGCTTCCTCAACCTGCTGACTTTGCCAGAACACTTTAACTAAAGCAATTTCTTTGTTCCTCAATCTACGGACTTGTCTATCAAGAATAGCAACTGGAACCTCTTCATACGATAATTCTTCATTAACCTCAATAGTCTCACTGGAACGGCGGATGATGGATCTCCAACCACCTTCTTCAACATAGACACATGGAACACCGGGTGAACTAATGACATCTCAGGGGGCAATTCCAGTCTATAAGCCACCTGTCTTATCCTTTGAGAAATCCTATATGGCCCGACATACCTTGGGCTCAATTTCCCTTTCTTCCCAAATCGCATTACTCCCTTCATGGGGGACACCTTAAAGAATACCCAGTCATCTACTTAGAATTCCAATTCTCTACGATGAACGTCCGCATAGGATTTCTGACGACTCTGAGCAGTTTTCATCCTTTCCTGAATGACTCTAACCTTTTCCATAGCTTGGTGCACAAGGTCTGGTCGTAACAATTCTGCTTCACCAACCTCGAACCACCCAATCGGAGATCTACACCTTCTTCCGTACAATGCCTCAAATGGGGCCATCTGGATACTAGCATGGAAACTGTTATTATAAGCAAATTCTATAAGCGGCAAGCGATCACCCCAGCTTCCCTTGAAATCTAATACACAAGCCCGCAACATATCTTCAAGTGTCTGAATAGTCCGCTCTACCTGCCCATTAGTTTGTGGATGGAATGCTGTGCTGAGATTTACCTGAGTACCCAAACCTTGCTGAAATTTCTTCCAAAAGTTAGCTGTGAATTGGGACCCTCTATCCGAGATAATAGAAACTGGAGTACCATGAAGCCTGACTATTTCCTTGATATACAATTGAGCGTACTATTCTGCAGTATCGGTGGACTTGACTGGCAAGAAATGCGCCAACTTCGTGAGTCGATCCACTATCACCCAAATCGAGTCGAACCTATGTGGAGTGCGAGGTAACCCCACCACAAAGTCCATATTGATCATCTCACATTTCCACATCAGTATTTCCCTAAGCCGCGTCAACCCACCGGGCCTCTGATGCTCGGCCTTCACCTGCTGACAATTCGGACATCTAGATACAAAGTCTGCCACACCTCTCTTCATACCGCTCCACCAATAAACTTCCCGGAGATCATGATACATTTTCGTAGATCCTGGGCACACGGAATACCTGGAATTGTGAGCCTCCGCCATTACCCTCTCCCGAAGATTATCCACATCTGGAACACATAGCCTTCCCTGGCACCGTAAAACACCATCATCACTACCGAGTGAAAACGCCGAAATCTTGTTATTCAAAACTGCCTCCTTCAACTGCACCAATGCTGGATCCATACACTGCTTTTCCTTGACTTCCGCTACAAGGGATGATTTTGCTCCATTATCCACCATAATACTTCCCTCGTCTGAGGTCGAGAGATAGACCCCCATACTGGCCAATTGATAAATCTCCCGAGCTAAAGGCCTCTGATCCACTTTCAAATGAGCCAAACTACCCATAGACTTCCGACTGAGAGCGTCGGCCACCACATTCGCCTTCCCTAGATGGTAAAAAATGTTCATATCATAATCCTTAAGCAATTCTAACCATTGTCGCTGCCTTAAATTCAACTCCTTCTGCTTGAACAAATAGTGGAGACTTTTGTGGTCTGAGAACACGTCCACATGGACCACAATAATAATGCCGCCAGATTTTTAATGCAAACACAACTACCGCGAGTTCTAAATCATGCGTCGGATAATTCTTCTCGTGATTCTTGAGTTGCCTGGAAGCATACGCTATAACTTTTCCATGTTGCATCAACACACATCCCAACCCAACCCTTGAAGCATCACAATAAACCACAAATCCCTCTGTGCCTTCTGGCAAAGTCAACACCGGTGCCGAAGTCAATCTTGATTTCAATTCCTGAAAGCTCTTCTCACAAGCGTCGGACCATTGGAACTTAATTGCTTTCTGCATCAATTTAGTCAATGGGGAGGCGAGGGTAGAGAATCCCTCCACAAACCTCTGATAATACCCAGCTAGACCCAAGAAACTGCGAATCTCTGTCGGGGTCGTTGGTCTAGGACAATCCTTCACTGTTGTGATCTTCTGGGGATCAACCTTAATCCCTTCTCTGGAAACAACATGACCCAAAAATGCGATTGACTCCAACCAAAATTCACATTTTGAAAACTTGGCATACCATTGGTGCTGATGAAGAGTCTGCACAACTGCCCTGAGGTGATTAGCATGATCCTCCCGACTCCACGAGTAGACAAGGATGTCATCAATAAAAACAATCACGAAGGAGTCAAGAAACGGTTTGAAAACACGATTCATAAGATCCATGAAAGCCGCTGGAGCATTGGTCAGTCCAAAGGACATCACCGAAAATTCGAAATGGCCATAACGAGTTCTGAAGGCGGTCTTAGGAATATCCTGCTCTCTGATCTTCAACTGGTGATACCCAGACCGTAAATCAATTTTGGAGAAAAACCTCGCACCTTGTAATTGGTCGAACAAATCATCTATCCGAGGTAATGGATACTTGTTTTCTATAGTGACTTTGTTGAGCTGTCGATAATCAATACACATCCGAAGCGACCCATCCTTCTTCATGACAAAAAGAACTGGAGCGCCCCACGGCGACACACTCGGCCGAATGAATCCCTTCTCTAATAAGTCTTTCAACTGCTCCTTTAACTCCCTCAAATTTGTTGGCGCCATTCTGTATGGTGGAATAGATGTTGGTTGCGTATCTGGCAATACATCAATCCCGAAATCGATCTCTCTATCTGGCGGGATCCGTGGAAGCTCGTCCGGAAATACTTCAAGAAACTCATTCACGACTGGGACGGACTCGGGGGCAGACACTTCTGAAGTGGTGTCCGCAACCCGGACCAAATGATAAACACACCCTTTTTTAATCATCTTCGAGGCCTTAAGGTAGGAAATAAACCTACCCCTTGGCACCACACCATTCCCTTTCCACTAAATAACTGACTCATTAGGAAACTCTAGTCTCATAATGCTGGTTCGGCAGTCGAGTTTAGCAAAGCACGAGTAAAGCCAATCCATTCCCATGATAACATCAAAATCTACCATCCCAAGCTCGATAAGATTGGCCGTGGTATCTCGACCACACACCGTGACAACACAATTCCTATAGACTCGTGCGGCTGTAATAGAATCACCAAACAGAATCGACACAGAGAACGGCTCATGAAGTTGTTCGGGTTCTATCCCAAAACTTGAAGCAATAAATGGGGTAACATATGACAAAGAGGACCCCGGATAAATAAGATCATAAACACCAAGTGTTTGAACAATCAGAATACCTGTAAATACATCTGGAGAAGCCTTCGCACTCTGGCGACCACTCAAAGCATAGAAGCAACTGGGTCCACCTCTACCTCGTACTCCACCCCTAACTGCACCACGCCCTGTTGGAGCTGGAGGACGCACTGAAGATGCGGTGACTGAAGAACCGGATGGCTGAGCAAAACCACTACCCGTGCCCTGACTGGGCGCACGGCAATCCCACTGAATATGACCTCTCACCCCACACCCATAGCATACCGGGATATCCAGGTAACAAGTCTCGGTATGGAACCTCCCACACTTAGGGCACGGAGCCCTCCTCTACTGGTGGAACCTCCCTCCTGGAAGACCAGACTGATGGGTTCTCCTACTGTCTGATCCTGGTCCCCAGCGACTGCTCTGCTGATAATGGTGCACTGATGGCGGTGCACTGGATGAGGACTAAGCATAAGAACGGGATGGCCCTGATGGTCCTATCCCTTGAACTGGTCTCCCTCCTCCAACTGAACTCCCCGAGTGGCCCGCTAACCAGGCCCTGCTACTACTATCCCTCTCCGACCTTATCTTCAATTTTCTAGCCTCTGTGGCCTGGGCGAATCCCACTATCTTACCATAATTCATGTATGAGTGCAAGGCAGCTGTAGCAGCTTCATTCACAACCAAGGGACTGAGGCCCTGAACAAACCGTCGAACTCTAGCATCCATAGTCGATACTAAGTGAGGAGCGTACTTGGACAACCTCACGAACTCCATGTGGTACTCCCAAACACTCATATTGCCCTGCTTGAGGACCTCAAACTTCATAGCATGGGCTGCCATAGTCTCGGAAAGCAAGAAGTGATCCATGAAAGCATCAACGAACTCGTCCCATCTCGCCAGAGGACTTCCCTCCCCACGGGAATTCTCCCATATCTCGAACCATGAATATGCTGCTCCCCTCAGCCTGTAAGATGCAAACTCAACCCCCTTTGTCTCTGTAGCCTTCATAACCCGAAGCGTCTTGTACATCTCATCTAGAAAATCCTGTGGATCGGCCTCTGGATCAGTACCTGAGAACTCTGGAGGGGCCAACCATGAAAACTGGTTGACTCTGGAACCGGCGGAATCTCCCTGTCCGCTAGAAGACGCAGGGGCAGCATGAGATCTTTGGGCCTGAGCGGCCATCAACTGAATCAACATATGAATAGCTCCCCTGAGGTCCCTATCGGAAGCACCGGGACCGGAAGCTGGAACAGAAGAAGGATCAGGAATATCAGCGGAAGGGGTTGCAGCACACTCCGCCGTAGCAGGAATAGGAACACTCTGGTCTGGAACAGAAAGGCCAGGTGGATTCAAGTTCGGGGATTTGCTCTCACCCGCACCATCGGGTACAGAATTCACAGAAACACTTGGGGTGGCATTGGCCTCTAGGCCGAGTCAAGCTCTCTTCTTTGGTGCCATTACTGAAAATTTTGGAACAATGCACGAGTTAGTCAAGGATGTCCATGTAGCCCTCTAAATATAGATGTGGTCGAAAACACACCGATAAGAAGGGCTCTACTAGACACTACTCTGAGACATCCTAGGACACTTTAAAGCCTTAGGCTCTGATACCAAGTTTGTCACGCCCTAAAATCAAGGGACATGACCGGCGCTCAATCGGGTGGCCCCAGTAAAGCGGACCTGGATTTGCCTCACCTATCCCACGCATTACCCCGTGATTTCCATATACCTTATTCATGTGAATTAGCAATTTGAGACTTAACATAAAACTCCAAGTTAAATTCATTTCTACCTCTTATCATTAACAACATATGGTACTAAATACTTGCAAGATACATACAACATACATACTTCTACCACGTGGACCACGATTGTCACTACCCAAAATACATATGTACAATACCCATGTAATGTCTATGGAGCCTCTACGAGTGATAGGATTTTATACAATACTTGCCGGAAACAAGGCTCCGGCTATACCTTACAATACAAAATAGACCCAAAAGAAGGTGACATGAACCACACATGGCCCCGAGAGGAAGTGGGGCTCACCAACTCAACTGCGGAGTGGAGAGGAGGCACTACTGACGGTGGACTGAATTACCTGTCGTAGAACCACCTACATTCATATAAGAAAATGTAGTGCCCCCGGCAAAAGGGAGGTTAGTATTGTGGAATAGTACTAGTATGTATGAACAAACTTTACTCTAAGTAAGATCATCAATGCACAGATAAGAGACAATAATAGAATCAGCAAGCATTGCACAGCAACATAAACAATCAAAATCACAAGTTCCACAGATTTCCCTTTTTTCCTTTCCAACAACACCATATTCAAGAATTTCATAGATTCTTCATTTCAATGTGATTAGAGTAGGGCATCATGCCTAAACATATTTAGAACACCTAATTTACACATACTCAGACAATTAACACGTAGCGACTGTTTCGGAACCAACAAGGTGACTTTACGAAGATTAAAGTTAGCCATACATACCTGGGGTCGGAATTCCTTTTTAACTTTTACTCACAAATCACCGAACCGACTAGTACCGCCAATCTAGCTCACAATTAAACATATTCAACTCAGAATATGAAATCATGCATACAATTCGAACTCTTTTAAGCATTTTATCGAATGCTAGGTGACCTCATTAGATTACAACCCCTTCCTTGTGAAATTTACCCCAACCCTCTCCCCTTTTTACTAGATTAAGAAGTTTTACTCACATGCATTCATGGGTTCGACCTCCATTTTCAAGAACCATCCTATGTGTTCTATTCTTAATTAAAATCTGAGAACTTGGGGAAATTGGGGTGAAAACTTACCTCTTTGAGTGAAGAAGATAGCACTAACTCGATAGATTCCGGGCTTGAGCGACTTTGAAGAATCAATTTCTTTTTTGATGAAGAAGAACTTTCCCTCTCAAGAACCCTCTCTCCCTTCTCTCTATTTTGCTCAGAAATCAGTTAAAGATGAAGGGGAGGGGTGTTTTAATGAACTGGGGGTCGGGTTTTAAAATTAGAAAAATAGGAGCCCAACACCGGAGTACGGTCAGGAATGTGATCGCATTCCTGACATGCGGTCCGCAGAATGGTCGCATTCCTGACATGCGGTCCGCAGAATCGGCCGCAGAATGGACCTCAAGATGTGCCAACATTTAAAACACATTGTGCATGTATGCGACCACTATGCGGTCCGCATGCACATTATGTGATCGCATAGTGCGTCGCATAACCTCCCTTACCAAAATCAATGGGCAAGAATGCGACAACCATGCGATCCGCAGAACTAACATGCGATCGCATTTTGGACCGCATAGTTGTCCTCAAATTGGGCAGTGATCATGCCCATGTATGCGACCATTATGTGGTCCGCATACACGTTATGCGATCGCATAGTTCATTGCATGCACGTTATGCGATCGCATAGTGCGTCGCATAACGCCCAAATTTCAGGAAAATTCATCTTTCAAATTCCGGGGTACTTTTTACTGAAAAAAATATGTCTGTTTTAAGAATTTCTAAAGTTTTAACAACTTGGGGACTTATTCGGGTATTATTTTAAACGAAAACTTTTACGGGTCTTTACAACTAGGTTCTGTATCTAGGCCATGCAGGGCTCGCTCATAGGCGCTCGACCACAATAGGCTCGGTATATAACTTACCATCTGATCAGAGGTTTCCTAAAAGAGGCCTTCCCATCGATTATAGCTCGATGGTGGGGAAAATACTGTAATATTGTGTATATATAGACCCTCATCTCTCTTGACTGGAAAAAGACAATACTCAATTGAATATGAAGTCCCGATAAGGGAAAATACTGTAACTTACGAGACTAGGTTAATGTATATAAATTCAGGAGTATGAACTTCTCTTTTATGCCTCGTTATCAAACACATGTAGTTACGAGATCATGCCAAATGAAGGAAGGGCTTAACCTGAACATATCTAAGTCGATTCTCTTAACAATCCCTCTAACACGTGTCAATTGCGACAACATGTACGGCGGATCTAAGTAGGGAAAATACCGTATGATATTCCTGAGAAAGATTGCACCGTACTTCCTTAGAATCGAAAAATCTGGTTGTCGTAGAATTATAAGGCTTTATATGAGATTCCTGAAAATCCATCCGTTCCTTTGAAAATCTATATATCTCAAATAATAATATAGGAAAGGCTATTAACATTGTGGGTTGTGGGACCCACTTTGTATGGTGTCTAATAAGCCACTAAATTCACAAATTTGCCACCTTGAAGAATGATTTAAGAGTCATATTTTGTGACTTTGCTGGCTACCATGTTAAGGGGTTAGTCCTTATCCAATAATCATCCACTTAATTCCTTAATTAATTTGTTAATTCTCATTAACCAATAATTACCCAATTATCAACATAATTAGGAATTATCTGAAATTACTTAAAATATTACTCACTTTTAACACACTTTGTACACCTTACTATTATGGTCATGTGGTACCTTATATGGCACTAGTCCATAAATACCGGGTATTATAGCCTAGATCGAATTTTATCCCCAAATTGCCAAACTTCGATAAAACTCATTTTCTTCGATTTGCTTACCGTCTCACCTTCACGAAGTTACATATCACTTGTTTGGAATAGCGTAATACGTATAATCCCAAAGTAATATCATTCCTGAACTTACGTCGATTAACATATGATGAAACTTTAACGTACGAAAATGCAGGATGTAACATCTCATTTTCGAGCTTTCATCAATTTACTTATGGCGTACTTTCACGTACAAAAACATGGGTGTGACAACCACCATAACTCTTCTGGGATCCATCTACACATAACAGGCCATTATAATCGAATACCTCAAGACAAATCAAATTACGGCGGTCATCAAGCCTCGCACGTACCGCCACAAATCACATGCATAACTTAACACGCTGAAGGAATTGATCATTGCCACCATCATGCTGATTCAACCATTGCCAATCGAATCAGCTTCTTCTAATTTATTCTAGACTTGTCATAGAATTTATAATAGCTTGATTCAAAATATAACGAACCCAATCCGCACTCATCCTGGGTGACACTATTTTACGAGACCACGTTGCCTCAAAACCCACAAACTAAATCATACCGTCCTTGTGCTCACATTCACACCTTCGATTGGTACACCCATTATGATAATTCCTATAGGAATCTGAAGTTATTTTCTCCCATTCCTTCAATGCTACACCGCAGACCTATGATAATATGGATCACTCCAAGCCCCTTTCATAATCCACTGCAAAAGCTTGATACTTAACCATACCACGGACTCGAAATCCATAGGCATCGCACTTTAATTTTGAACCCACTATGATTGTTGTTGAGAGTCACCCACTCTGACTTGTTCCCGAATATAATCAAACTCCAAGGCCCTGCTAGCACATGAACACCATCTCAAAGAAGCAACCGGTTGAATTCCTTTCCTTGTACATCACATCCACAAGAAGCATAGACTCTAAGTCTTCCCAAAATCTGAACATGAACCGATAAGGCCAAATATATCACACATTCCTCAAATCCTTTTCTCAAATTACCACTGATGTTTTCTTTCCTTAATCATAATAACCAACCAATGCACCGATAACCAGAAACCGCACAAGTAGACTACCACACAATCCAATCATAGACGGTGAGGCTCACCCACTTAGCTTGAAGCTAAAATTACATAACCCTATGACCCACCGAGATTCCTTCTTCCCCATTAGCATCAGCTAAAAGTCCAACAATATATTCCAAACTTGACGTCATGTTGCATCAAAATAAAATGCGTGGACCTAGTCATTTTCCACCATGAATTCCCAAATGGCTCCAAACTTTCCTCAACGCGTGTGGCCATCCTACCACAGAACCCATATGTTACTCTTCCACTCTCCAACTTTTGTTAAACCCTATCCTTTAAGAAACTCCTTGACTTCTGTTTTTCATACTTGACCTTCTAGCAATTGAACCACCGCAAAACACCTCCCACGTGTTCTTCCTGGTCCTTCGCTGCCCAATTGTTGCCTCAAATCCGAATCCATCTCTGTAACACTTAAGCTAAAAAAATCGCCACCAACTCCAAGCCTCCTAAGATCATCCTTCTCAAGCCATCAACATTAGAAATACCCATTTTCTTCCGAAATCACTACACTTCTCTATCTCTGACAACCACTTATCAGGCACCATTTCATACTACCCTGCGCCGAAGGCAAATTGATGAAGACCATAACACCGGAGAACCTTAACGTGTTCAATAAGGACGATGACACCACATCATAATTGAGAATTCCACCACGCTCGAAAATACCAAGTCTCGTTACTCCATTATCTCAAACCTGAACATTCATAGTTTGGTTGCCTTTCCTCCACTGGAAATAAAATGCTGAATCTCTGAATTGTGCACTGAGAAAAACTTCCTTTCAAGTCATTTACTGCCTCGACACATAAACAAGAACCCTACCATTACACCAACACGGTGCGATAACAATTTCTGAACATGATAGAAATGCGAAGTAAACGGATTTAATAAGCAAGAGATAACCCAAATAGTACAGTTATAGCATGCGTGAACCTGAGTCTACCCGGACAATAACATGAATGTAGCTATGTACGGACAATCTCACCACGTGCGTACGTAACCCCCGAAACAAGTAACACATATCAATTACAACACCTAGGGGTAGTTTCCCCTCATAGAGTTAGACAATAGACTTACCTCGCTCCGAAGTTCCATAACCGGCTCCAACGCCGCTCTAACACCTCAAACTGTTGCCCGTCACTCCAAAACTAGTCAAGCAATCTGCAAACAATAATAATATACTCTAATACTCATAATAAATCAATTTATAACAATTTCTAACTCTGCTCAAAAAGTCAACAAAGTCAACCCTCGGGCCCAGGTGCCTTGATTCCAAAAGTTATTAAAAGCAAATATTACCCATAACTCATATGGTCTATATAAATAAAATCATCCAATTTCGTCCATGAATCGACCCACAAATCAAGGATTTACAATTTCTCAATTTTGGGGCCCAAAATCCCAATTTCTACAATCCAAACACAGATAAAAATAATAACCAACGGAAATAATCATGGAGAAATATCAAAATAAATGTCAGGTACTTATCCCCTTGTTGAGACGAGAACAACGCCGTGAAAATCACCTCAAATGGAGCTCTAGAACTCAAGATATGCCCATTATACTAAAATTCTCGGTTTAAGACACTATCCAGGCGATTTTTCTTCTTCGCGTTCAGGCGAAAACCTTCGCGTTCGTGAAGAGAAATTCTTCGCATTGACCAGTCAACCCAAACTTCCTTCTTCTCTATGACTGTGTAATTAGGATATGGATCTAATGGTTCAATCCAATCACAAATCAAAGGTTGTTTGCTCAATATGGTACCCTTTATGTCCAAAGAAACGACGTTGAAACATCAATTAAAAGCGCGATATAACTCAAACACATCTGAAACACACTGGAGGCCCCCGGGACCCTGTCGAATAACACCAACCCGCTCCATCACATAAAACGGACTTGATCGAGGCCTCAAATCATACCAAATAACATCAAAAATATGAATTGTGCATCGATTCAAGCCTAATGAACTATTGAACTTCTAACTTCCACATCTGATGCCGAAACTTATCAAATCACGTCCGATTGACCTCAAATTTTTCACACAAGTGAAATTTGATATTATGGACCTACTCCAACTTCCTGAATCGAAATCCAACCTCGATATCAAAGAGTCCACCCTGGTCAAACTTCCAAAAACCTCCAACTTCTGCCAAATGACCCCAAAATGACCTACAGACCTCCAAATCCACATATGGATGCGCTCCTAAGACCAGAATCATAATACATAGCTATTACCAGGCTCGAAATTCCAAATGGATATCGATAACATTAAAATACACTTCAAGCCAAATTTATGAAATTATTCCAAAATTCTAACTTTCCACAATAGGCGCCAAAACGCTTCCGGGTCATCCAGAACCTCATATTATCGAGTCCAAAATTATTATACAAATCTATTGGAACCTTTAAATCCTGATTCTGAGGTCGTTTATTCAAAAGTCAAACCTTAATCAATTCTTTCAACTTAAAGCTTCCGAAATTAGAATTTTCTTTCCAAATCTACTCCGAACTTCCCAAAATAAAATTCTGATCACATGTACAAGTCATAATACCTTAAGTGAAGTTACTGAAGGCCTCAAACCGCCGAACGGTGCGCTAGAGCTCAGAATGACCGGTTGTGTCATTACAGTTAATATTAACCAATTACTTATAAATATTATCAATATTGATTGTTGTATGCTTCACCCTCTCTTTAGTCTACCACTACTAGAAATTCGGGAAAATCCGTCCACAAAAACCGATCAAAGTTGGTCTGTAATGGCCAATAACCGTTCAGAACGCGACAATTAACGTGTGATCGATATTTTGAAGGTCGGAAGAGCATACCGACCAAAGTTGGTCGGAAATTACCAACCAATATTGGTCGGTATGCTTTACACGACCATCTGACAATTTAATTGACTTACCGACCAACATTGGCCGGAATGTTATTTTAATAATTTAATTTTACCGACCAAATTTGGTTGGTGTATTAAATTTATTAATTTTGCTTACCAACCAATTTTGGTCGGTATTGAAAAATATATTTTTGATAAATAATTATAATTTAAAAATACCGACCAACTTGGTCGATAAACTGGACAGGGTAGGCAACTTACCGACCAACTTTGGCGGGTAATGTTGAATTTATGGGAACTCAATGTGCATTAACCGACCAACATTCGTCGGTAATCTGTAATTTTAATTTTTTTATTAGATATCGACCAAGGTTGGTCGGTTTTCTGGGATTAATTTGTAGAAAATGCCTGTTTTGGTAGCTACACCACCTGCCAAATAAAAGCAGCTTACCAATACCCCCAATTCACATATAATAACCACCAATTCACCATATACAACCCCCTCATTCACCACAAATCCAACCAAACATCCAATTAATACTTTAAAACTAACAAATTAAAGTTCAATTAAACATCACAATGCAAAACCAAGCAAAAACAAAGTAATTACAACAAGTTCATTGTTCAATCTAATTCAAAACTAGTTCTATTAGTCTAGCTCAAAGTATATCAAAGTATTGGTCAAGGGGCGTTTTCTACAACATCATCATCATCTGATGAACTTTCATCAACAAGAAGATATATAGAATGGTCTTGTGGAGGACGGGAAGAACGATAACGGGTCGGACAGGAGGAATGATCACGTGGAGACCGAGCCTCTGGCGATGATTCACGAGACCGGGGCAACAGAAAAACTCCAGTAGAAATGAAAGTTTTGATATAAGCTTGCATACCAAAAAATTGAGCATCTTTAAGCCTTTCTCTTTTCTTGGTCACTTCTAGCTCGGATGTAAGCTTTGTCACAGTCTCCCGCAAAGTCGAGAGGCTCTCCCTATTAAGTTCCTCGCCCTGTGAGGAAGTCCCCATTCCTTGCATTCCACACCTATAGCAATGGAATTTTTTCTCATGAAGCCCATATACCTTCCCCTTTTTGGACCGCCAACAGCCTCCAACCATATTTGTCATAACTCAAAAATCCTACTAGTCGTGATGGCACCTTACTCAACCCGCTAGGGAAGCCAATTAACAACTATCTAATTTAATAAGACTTATTAAGAGAAGAAATGATAATACAACTATTTAATACAAGAATTTTCCCAAGGATTGGTAGTACAATCATGAGCTTCTAAGATTGGAATCTACAAAGTTGGTATGAGATAATACATCATCTATTCGAAATTTACTTAAATAGATTTTTAATAATCTAAGGCTACCATGAACAATAGGCAGTTACGACCGGAATGCAGGTACATCTTCAAATCCAGCTCCTATCGAACACAACAACAACAACAACAACAGTCAACATCTGCACGAAAGGTGCAGAAGTGTAGTATGAGTACAACTGACCCCATGTACTCAATAAGTAACAAGCCTAACCTTAGGTTGAAAGTAGTGACGAGCTAGAACAAAGGTCGGGTCCAACACCAATAGCCAACAACAGTTCATAACAATGTAAAGCAAGTAATAAAGAAATTAATTCAGGGATATAATGCTCAACTTATTCATAGTTTCCTGAAAAATAGTTTTGCCTTCCAAGTATCTCAGTGAAAATTCAAATCCTTTACAAAATCGTCAAAAAATATGAGTAAGTTTTTAAGAAACAGTAATATTTCCCAAAAATCCTTTCAAAAATAGATAATATGTTCCATTTTTTCTTTCCAGAAAGCAAGTGTAACATATATTACTATGCCCATATGTTAATATGTTTGAGAAGTCATGAATGACGTGATACCGTACATCATGAGGAAAATACATCTTTATGCATGTATGTCAAGTATGAAAATCAAATGCGATGCAACTCAGTGATAAAACCATATGCATATTCTCAGAGTATCAATTCACTCGGTCCTCCCAATCACTCAGTCCTCCCAGTCACTCAATCCTCCCAATCACTCGGCACTTAGCGCTCGACACTCGCACTCAGTAGGTACTTGCGCTCAGTGGGGGGTGTACAGACTCCGGAGGGGCTCCTTCAGCCCAAGCGCTATATCAAGCCAATCATGGTATAAAATCAATGAAACATGTTGCGACATGCAGCCCGATCCCATAAATATCCTCACAATAAGACCCTCGACTTCACTCAGTCATCAATCTCTCCAGTCTCTCGGGCTCTCAATGATATGAAAAATCAGCCCAAAAATAATGATGTGATTTATCAATAAATGACAACAGAGTCTGAGATATGATATGCATATGAATGCGTATGAATGAGTATGCAATGCAATGAAAGACGATAGCTCAACAGTAGAAATGACCTCGGTGGGGCTCAACAGAATAAGCATGTACCCTAGACATGATTGCTAACATGGATCACAGCTCAAGAGCTCAAGTACTTAGAAATTTCATGGTTACAAGTAAGGTCCGGTAACTACACAGTACAACAGAAATAGCGAAGTCATAATTCACACGGTGCACGCCCACACGCCCGTCACCTAGCATGTGCGTCACCTCAACACCAAACATATAACATGTAATTCGGGGTTTCATACCCTCAGCACTAAGTTTAGAAGTGTTACTTACCTCGAAGAAGCCAAATTCCAATACCGAGCAAGCCAAGTAATTCTTAGAAATGCCATCTTGCGTGTACCAACTTCCGAACAGCTCAAAACTAGCCAAAAGCAACTCAAATACGTCAAATAATGCCAAAGGAAACACACTCAATCGATAAAGGTCAAATCTTTAATCAGCCCAAAATCGGCCAAAACGTCTAACCTGGTCCTGCACCTCAAAAACCGACAAAACTCACTAAATCCAGCAACTCATTCAATTACGTGTCCAACCATACTAGTTTCACTCAAATCCGATTCCAAATCGATGTTCAAAACGCAAAAATTCACGTTACGAAACTTTAGGCTAAAACCCCCAATTTCTCTTTAAAATTCATCAACCAATGCCAAAAATGAAGATAGATTCATGAAATAAGATCAAAACCAAGTGTAGAACACTTACCCCATTGTGATGAAAATTTCTCCAAAAGTCACCTCAATCCGAGTCCCACATCTCAAAATATGAAGAAAGAACCAAAACCTCGATTTTATAGCTCTTGCCTAGCATTTTCGCATATGCGGCTAAAATGTCGCATTTGCGACCTCCGCTTCTGCGGATCAAATTTCTCTTCTACGAAGAAATCCCTGAATAGTCATCACCGGTTCTGTGATCTCTACCGCTTCTATGACCATGCGCCTGCGCTCAGTGATACTCATCTGCAGTTGCGCAGGTGCGCCCAAGCACCCGCACCTGCGGTCCTCACGCCCAGCTCTCCTTCTCGCATCTGCGATGACATTGCCACTTTTGCGACACTACACCTGCGCCTATAACTCCGCAGGTGCGGTCACACTAGAAACAACAGTCTCAACAATTCAACATGAAATGAAAATAATTCAAACCTCGTCCAAAACTCACCCGAGCCACTCGGGACCCCGTCCCAATATACGACAAGGTCCCATAACACAAAACGGACCTACTCGAGGCCTCAAATCACGCATAACAACATCAAAATGACGAATCACACCTCAAATCATAATCTATGAACTTTGAACTTTCAAATTTCCCAAACTCGCACCGAAACATATCAAATCAACCAAGAATGAACCCAAAATTTGCACACAAGTCCCGAATGACATAACGAAGCTATCCAATTTCCCGAACCACAATCTCAATCTGATGTCCGCAAGTCAACTTTCGGTCAAACTTATGAACATTCCAAACCTTCAAATTCCAATTTTCACCAATTTGTGCGGAAACCTTCTAGAAACATCCAAATGCAAATCCGGGCATACGCCCGAGTACAAAATCACCATCCGGACCTATCAGAACCATCAAAACTCCGTTCCGGGGTAAAATTCACAAAAGTCAAACTTGGTCAACTCTTCCAACTTAAAGCTTCAACAATGAAATTCATTATTCCAAATCGATTCCTAATAACCTGAAAATAAAAAACGACGATTTACATAAGTCATAATACATCATACGAAAGTACTCGTGCCCGCAAACTACCGAGAGAAGTACAAATGCTCAAAACGACAGGTTGGGCCGTTACATTCTCCTCCACTTAAACATACATTTGTCCTCAAACGTTCCTAGAGTTATTCTTAAGCCATCAAATCACCGTGTAACCTTACCATGCATATATCCCGGGGTGATCCCGCGTCAGCGTATCCCATATAGGCCCGACAACACAACATACTAAAGATCATTACTCCAACCTTAGCACGTAAACCTTATAATCCAATTTCTAATATTCGGAAGTTCTAATAAGAGCTGCATCTCGCATCTACACACTGAATAAGTATGAACAATTTGTATCAAGACATAACCATAACCTAAGATGTAATCACATAATATAACGCACAAATCAAATACTCATAGAAACATCTCCAATTACAGTAGCTGCCCAAAACAACCCAATTCATGTACCTCATGTCAAACAAAACCTTGTTCTAAAACCTTCGTACACTGCCGATGATGAAAGAAACACGTGGAAACTCATAACCATTAATCAGACCAACAAGTCAATGGACCTCCCTCCCCTTCAACAAAAACTATACCCAATTTCTAAGCCGACTTCCGATATTATCCTTCCAAATATACAGCAATTAAACCCGATAGCACCCATCCTAGAGCCGACAACTTCATCTTATCAGATACCAACTACTCTACTGACATGCAACACCAATACTACCCAGAGCCACAAATCGTGCAATCCATGCACCCATATGCAATAATTCAAATGTACTCAAACATTGAAAATGACTCAAACGAGAGAACCGTCCCGCAAGCTCAACAAATACCACAACAATGCAATGCTAAAAGCCCATCACACACCGTAGAACCATATCTAATACAAAAAATCATATCCCAACATAACTCAATTGCAATGAGTGACACCATCCAAACACTAATCTGTAAGAAATATCTCAGCCACTATACTAAAAATCAATAACCACACGCAATTTGACATCAATTACCCCAAGTGCATGACCATAATCACGGAGGAACCAATAAAACAATACCACAGGCCGGAAAGAACATCACCCGTTGTGCAATCAGTCGTGCATCAACCAAATACCCATCTCGCTTAAATTCCGCTATAAGGCCCCAACAGAACCGCAATATGTGTGAATACAACCAACAAATCACAACCCGTCATAACATAGAAGAGTAACTCACACAATATATCAGAACACAAATAATCTCAACACTAACCGAATGGCACATACCTCAACAGTAGTAGTACATGTCAACCAATCCAACCCGGCGGGCACCACAATACGAATGAAGCATTCGTAAGTCAAACACAATGCGCGTTCTGAAATGAGCACCCTTCTCAGGTCATACCAAGTAGTAATATCATTCACCTAGTCATCTGAAACCGTCCATGATGCCTAAGAATTTATGCCCTTCCCTTCAAAACTGACCTGTGACCTTGCGCCTGCAAATCTCGATCCCACACAAAACACTACATCGATCATGACATCATATGAAAAGTACGAGAGTCTTATAATCAACTCTGAGTCACCTGCAAACTACATTCTCAATTAGCTAGGAACCTTCCATTTGATCTCATCCAGGAGAAAATCACAATACGCAACATGTTCCTCACACCATTAGGAAATATACACCTCGAACCGTGGTAAACATCATTGAGAACACTTTGAACCCCATCTACACATGACCAAGTCATCTAAACTGAATCTCTCTAACTCCTCCAAGCCACGCAGGTCGCCAAAACCCAAGAGTATTTCCACAAAACACCTGTAGAGACTCACCACATCATAAGTACCCAAAGAACCAATTGTATCCATTACTGTGTTGATCCAACTTACTACCAAGGTGTCCTGTTTCTCTGAGTTTTTTCAAAATTGCCTTAAGATTGATACTTCTCCTTGCTAGAACACCACGATCCTTAACCAAAACTCACCCCACAAACTCTAGCATAAAACCACCCCGTCCTAAGGCCCATAAGACACTGAATTCTCTTGCTAGCACCCCAAAAGTACCACAACCAAGATATCCACTCCGAAGATACCTTCTGCGAATCTAAAGTCGTTTCCTTCACCTTCCTGATACTGAAATGTAGAATCCATAAGGATATAGAAATACTAAGAGTCTCGACACCATCTAATGCAAATACCATATCCTAGCCATATACCAATCCAAAATTTTCAATTGCTACATATAAATCTTGAATCCATTAGAACTATTATCGAGAGTCATCCACTCTACTCAAATATCAATTGCACCGCCCCAAACAGGCCAAACGACTTGTGCCCCATTATCACGACGACACCCAAAGAAGTAACCCCACCTTAACGCAACCAAACAAATTCCTACACCATGCATACTACATCCATCACTAATAACCACTCAATCCTTCCATGATTCCCATATACCCATAGAGTGTAATACACCCCGTATCCAGAAATTCCCTTACTCGAGTTATCCTCAATCTCAACCTCTGCAAGTCATAACTGATTCACCAATATACCTCAAAGAGAAACCAATACAACACATAATAGTGCAATTAACTCGTCGATAACAGACTCCCCACTTGGCTCAAAGCCATGGAATAAAACATCTGATTACTTACAATAACCATACCCCATTACTGCCATAATACCACAGTGAGATTCAACTAAATCCTATGTAAGCTCATGTAACACAACCCAACTAATACCTCAAATCATCTGCAAATCTCGCATTCATCCTCGTGATGGTCAGGTAAACTATTACAACCAATCCAAACTCAATCGCACAAATATAACCCACTGTAGAAAATAAAGCCTCCACACAACATCATTAGGATCACACATCCATAGATTACCTCGCAGGTTATAACCCACCTGCTTAGCCTCAACTAACATCTTTTTATACCCTCTCACAACCACAACTACTACGCAATCACTCTATCTTCCTGTATCTGAAATCATCAAAAAGGTATGAGAACCTACTTCACTGCACAATTAAACAACATGAAAGGTTCTCTCAACACCCCCATAACTCGAGCCAATACGTCAGATCAAGACAGAAATCAAACACTCAATGGTCCTTTCTACATCTCAAGCAAACTCTTCTCGTCACACTTAAACCATATGAACACATCATTACATTCTCCCCTTCTTAAAAAAAACGCTCATCCTTAAATGTGCCAAGAACCATTCTGAAGTCATCAAGACACTGAATGAACTCACCATAAATATATTTGTGGGTGATCCCACGTCACCCCAATCCACATAGGCCCGACAACACCATCTCAGCTGAAGATTATTCCTTCCACCCACACTAGTAGGCCTTAGAACCAAATTTCTCACCATCTGATTATTCCCAAAAGACCCGATTCCTATGTGAATACATGGTACCAAACTAAACCAGCTGCAAAAACTGCCTATATCCATAAGGTACAACCATATGACATATCACATCATACATATGCCCATAACAACGACTCTAGCTACCATAGTTGCCCATAATCAAATCCAGCACTAGCAATTAACCTCATATCGACTAGTACCATGTTCCAAACCTTCACAACACTGACAACGATATAAGAAACATGAAGATCTCATGAACATTCACTCAAAGCAACAAGTCACCTCTATGCCACCTCGGCACACACCTCGCAAGATAAAACCCAATAAGCGCAAAGCGAATATGACTAAATATGCAAAGAGAAACACATGAGAGAACTATCAAACAAGCCCGACAAGCACCACCCCCGGTACGGGTACCCTGCGACCCATGGGTACCTGGAACACCGTGCAAAGCCTGAAGTGCATACTGAACTAGCTGACCCATAAAACCTCTACCATGTCGCACCTTGCCCCCAAAATAGGGACCAGAAGATCCTCCCAGTCTACGAGGCCTCTCATCCTTCCTTTCCTCCCTCTCATGACCCCCGCATGACCTCTCCCTCCTGGTCTTGCATGCCCTCTAATCGGCGAGCGAGCTCTACCACTTGCTGAAATGAAACATCCGACTCTAACTCCCGAGTCATGTTAAACCGGATATCATGATTGATCCCTACAATGAACCTGCGGACTCGCTTTCTAACTGTAAAAACCCAAGTAGGCACATGTCTAGACAAATCACTGAATATAACGACATACTCTGGCACTGACATAGTGCCTGGTGCAGCTGCTCAAACTCCACGCACCATGCATCCCGAAGGGTTTGGGGAAAAAACTCTCTCAAGAACATCCCTGAAAACTAAACCCATGAAAGTGAAGCTGCATCGATCGAACTACCCAACTCATATGCTTGCCACCGCTGATATGTCGCTCCCTTAAGCTGGAACGTAGTAAAAGCAACCCCATTCGTCTCCACACTACCCATAGTGCGGAGAATATGGTAGAACTCCCCTAGAAACCCCTGCGCATCCTCTGAAGCCAAACCACTAAAAGTTGGAGGGTAATACTTCTCGAACATCGCAAGTCTAAGATGTTCTTCCTCAGATGCTGCTGCCCTAACCACTAGCTGAATTGGGACAACAGGATATGTCGGCATGACACTTGGAACTTGACCAACGTGGACTCACAGCTCTACAGTACGGGTAGCGGGAGTCTAGGTTCCTCCCCCCCCCCCCATGTAAAATAGCTGGTGCAACCGGAATCAACCCTGCCTAAGCCAATCTACAAAACATGCCCGGGAATTGTGCTAAAGTCTCCTGAAGTCCTGGGGTAACAATAGGCACCTCTGATACGTGTCCTCCAACATGAGATATTGGCGGTACCTCAACGGTTTCTCTGACAGGTGCTCTAGCTGTAGCATGTGCTCCTCCTCGGCCTTTGCCTCTATCTCTGCCCTGGCCCCTAGCAACACCGGCTCTGTGGGCAGCAGCATCGGTAACTTCAGCTTGCGTCTTCACCATTTGTGAGGGAGTAGAATGGCAAAGGTTCAAACTCCGAGATCAATAAACTCGCATGATAGGAATGAAAGAAGTGAAACTGTCCTAATAGTTCTGTAGCATCTCGAAGATAAGCACAAACGTCTTCGTACCGTTCTGCAAGACTCTATTAAATTCGTTTATGACTCATAGCACCTATGAACCTAGAGCTCTAATACCAACTCGTCACGACCCAAATTTTCCTCCACAGAATATCGTGACGGCGCCTAGTCTTTAAAACTAGGCAAGTCTAATACTTACTTAATTAAAGACACAATTAAAGACACAATTTAACCAGAACAATACGAAACATGAAACTGAAGATTCTATAGTAAAACCAATGATTCTAAGTGCAATACAATACCCCAAAACTAGTAGTAAAACTCATAAGCTCTGATGAGTTTGCTAGAGAATCCCGACATACAACTATTCTGAATGGAATTAAACAGTACAAGTACAATATCAGAAGGTGACTCCGAGGCCTACGAAAGCGACGACAGGTTTACCTTGAGTCTCCACAACAATGCTTGACCAACTAGCTAATAGTCAACAATAACCAAGGCACCTAGATCTGCACAAAAATGTGTAGAAACGTACTATGAGTAAACCACACCAGTACCCATTAAGTATCAAGACTATCTTCAGTGAGTAGTGACGAGGAACAGTCAAGACACCCATTGGACTAAATAACCTAAACACGTATAATTGTAGAACTAACATGGAACAATAACAATATAAAGTTAGGCATGATGACTATAATAATACAATATTTGCAATAGGGACTAAAAGGAACAGTTAGCAATGAGACACAATAGGTAGTAACATTGTAGAGTAAGCCGAACCCAGTTCAAATCCAGTGAAACCAAATAAAGGAAAATAAGTGACAACTCAATAAGAATAACCGCTTTCACACTAGGTTTAACCAAGAATTTCCACGAGGTACCGAACCTCAAAATCACGGGTTCTAATTCGTGAATCCTAATCACTAGGCATCTTGTGTCCACATTACAATTCACAATAGCACGGACGACTCACGTGCCAAGGGAGTGACAATAACTTATATCTGCGCGGACCACTCACTTGCCAACAAGATGACTCTCACACATAAATCAAGTACACGGGAGTACATGTAAATGGTCAAAACATTAGGATTAATCTTGTTAGACCGATATGGGTGGTTTATTTACTTGTATGCTTGTGCAGGTGTTCTACCACAACTCAAGTCAATAAGTAAGAGTAGAGACAATGAATGTCACAATAGAAACGATCACCACAAAATGTGCAGTGTAATAAAGGCAACAATGAAACTGAAACAACGAATAGTACAACAAAATTTGCTACACTAAACTAAGCAAATAGTGCAATACGGAGAAAGACAATTAATACTATGCTAGGGAAACAACAATCAAAGTCAAAGTACAAAAGAATGGGGAAATGTCAACAAGATCCACTACCGAGGTACCGCCTCATAGTGTCAAATCATAAAATGAATCACAATCTTTCCTTATATCACCACGGGAGCCTTTACATTTACTTTTGAAAATCATTTTTTTCCCGAACTAGCATCCCGCGTTTTAGCCCACCTTATCACACCACATGGCTTCTAGTAGTTCCCTACTAGCTACGCGTGTGAAGCCCATCTTATCTTACCGCATGTGTTTCAACACCCAGACCTTATACCACTGCACGCATATCAATAGCAACAACATCATGGCAAAAACCTCGTGCAAAAACCCAAACAATCCTCTCAACAATAACATATGTGCCAAAAAATAACAACTCAATAAAATGACTTTGACAATATGCGCCCATATGCTACAACATTTCCTCAAACAGTTTCAATATCACAACCACTCATAGCCCTCGGCTCAACGACCCTGAATATAACAACAACAACAACAACAATAATAACACGAGAATACAACAAGTAAATCAACTTAGGAACTTCAGAACACAAAGAAATGGTAGATCGAGTTCACAAAGGAAGACACAACAAGGGGTAACAGTCTCAACAAGAATAGCTCAACAAGGAAGAGATAATGTATAGCAATGATTCCACAAAAGTACAATTCGACGATAAGAGAAATAACATTAATCAATGATTCCAAATAAGGATAATCCAACAATGGAAAGGGATAGCAAAACTTCTTTTAAGGTTAAGCAATTACGGAAGAGGTACAACAAATTTAATTAAGGATAAGCAATTACGTAAAAGATAATAATAACTTCAATTAAGGCTATACAATTATGGAAAAGACAATGATAACTTCAATTAATGATAAGCAAATATGGGAAGGATAGCATGGCAATAAAAGAGGCAACAACTTCAGTTAAGGCAGATAAGAGTTTAATCGGCAATAAGGGTAGAACATGAAGCAATTAATACCAAATAAGACACGTAAGGTGAACTTAGTAAATGGAGGATTTAACATGACAAAATGATGATAGGCTATAATTGCGTATTTTAGTCGCTTATTACACTCGAGTTTACTGCACTTTAATTGAGTCTGAGCTTTAATCGCTAGTACTTTGCACTAATTGTGTGTTTTATGCCTTGTAGGAGTGATTTCGAGCTATATAGATGTTATGGAATGAATTCAAGTGATTTGGAGCTTTAAAGTCTGAGTAAAATCCCAAGGAATTAAGCCGGGATCGTGTTCGGGGGTCAAATTTGATAGTTAAGAACAAACGAAGACTCGAGGAGGCATATTACATACTGTCTAGTAAAATAGACATAACTCTTTTATCCGAACTCCATTTGGGCTATATAATATATGGTTGGAAAGATAACTCAAAATAATACAACTTTCATGTTTTATGTTTTTCCAAACTCCAAAAGGAATAGGGTGAAAAACACGGTCGAAACCGCGACCGTGGACCTGACGCGCAAATGGGGTAGCAACTTTTCGATATGAGCGGCCACTAGCATGGTCTTAGCGCGGCCGCGCTACTCCGGACCTGAAAAACTGTCCTTTTTCGCGTAGGAGAAGGTATAAATGTTTGGGTCCGACCCTACTTGGTATATATACATGGAAAAACGGTATTTTGAGTAGGTTGGACATACTTTTGACATAATTTAGACCTAAGGAGGCTAAGGAGATAGGAGATTCGACCTAAGGAGGCAAAGACACAATATCTCTTGACTTTGTTATGCCTTGAGAATAGTGAGTACTTTGGTTGTGACACTTAGGCTCAGTTTTTGACTCTTGTATAAGTACTTTAAATTGTATGATTTTAAATTTGCTTAACTGCTTTGACTAGAGTATCTTGATGGATCCAATCCTGAGTGAGTTAAGTGCCGTGTGTGTGAGAGGTTTATGTGTTATTATCTGCATTGCATTTGATGTCTATAACTTGCCATATGTGTTTGCAATGCGAAATAGTAGTTTTATCCAGTCTTGGAAGTGATATAGACGTTTCTTTGTTGAGCCAAATATGTATTTTACCCGCCTAATTGTTATGTATCGTAGTTAACCCCTTTGAGCCTGTAATCCTGTTTCTTTGGAAACCACATTACAAGACTTACCCATTTGTTTGAATTAACCATATATTTGAAACTTTTAACCTCTCATGAGCATTTGAATTGTTATGAGATATGTAAAAGTTAAAGTGGGGGGCGGTTGGTTTGGCATTTGAGTGGAACTAATGAAATATGGAGAAAGGTGCACTGTTTTGAAAAAGTGAGCGCCACTTGAATTGAAAAAAAAAGGAAAAAAAATAGTTGTATTGCTGTGAAAAAAAAAAGTATTCCTTGATAAGTGGTGACTCTTGATGTAGTTGTGCTTAAAGAAGTATGGGGTAATTGATGTGAAGGTGGAGTTTGGTTTGACATAAGTATGGGGTTTGAATGTTAAAGTATATGTATTAAAGTGCTTAGGGAGGTGTAGTCACTCATATATCTAAATGTATCCTACCCGTCCCGCAGCATACATTACAACCTAGTAAAGTCCTACTTGATCCTAGACTGAATGAACTCGGTTAGTAGAGTAGTATATTACGGGCAAGCCTATGGTGCATCTTTTGTGGCACATGAATATTATTTCTGAGAGTGAGTGAATTCTTTCTATATTGAGTTCCTAAGTGTTCTTAAATTTTATTGTGTGGAACTACTCTCTTTTGTTGTGTGACGGCACTTGATTCATGAAGGCAAGGTAATGACAGTGACCTCTATGTTAGAGTAAGTGGGTGAGTTGTGAATAATGCGTGGTACTTGTGAGTCAAATCTTGAGGTGAAGATGTTACGCTTTTGTGCTTAGTCTATTTTAAATATTCTTGGTGTGAAGAGTTAGGAGAATTGTTTAAAAAGGTCGTGTCTATATAAAGTGTAGTTTGATTGATCAAGGACGAGCAATGATTTAAGTGTGGGGTGTTGATGATAGGCTAGAATTGCGTATTTTAGTCGCTTATCACACTCTAGTTTACTGCACTTTAATTGAGTTTGAGCTTTAATCGCTGTTGTTTTGCACTAATTGTGTGTTTTATGCCTTGTAGGAGTGATTCCGAGCTATATAGATGTTATGGAATAAATTCAAGTAATTTGGAGCTTTGAAATCTGAGTAAAAGCCCAATGAATTAAGTCGGGATCGTGTTCAAGGTCAAATTTGATAGTTAAGAATAAACGAAGACTCGAGGAGGCATATTGCGTACTGTTTAGTAAAATAGACATAACTCGTTTATCCGAACTCCATTTGGGATATATAATATATGGTTGGAAAGATAACTCAAAGGAATACAACTTTCATGTTTTATATTTTTCCAAATTCCAAAGGAACATGGTGAAAAACACGGTCGAAACCGCGACCGTGGACCTGACGCGCAAATGGGGCAGCAACTTTTCGATATGAGCGGCCACTAGCATGGTCTTAGCGTGGCCGCGCTACTCCGGACCTGAAAAACTGTCCGTTTTCGCGTAGGAGAAGGTATAAATATTTGGATCCGACCCTACTTGGTATATATACATGGAAAAACGGTATTTTGAGGAGGTTGGACATACTTTTGACATAATTTAGACCTAAGGAGGCTAAGGAGATAGGAGATTCGACCTAAGGAGGCAAAGACACAATAGGAGCAAGGCGGGGAATTCTTCTACGATTTTTTCCTTCCTCTTCCTATTTTTCATTGTTGGTTATGACTTTTAGTATTGTAGTTTTACATACTATTATGAATAGCTAATTTGTTATCTAGGGTTTTGATGGAACCTTTTGTAGGATAAATTCTTGTTATATTTTTATATAATTGAGTCGTTGGATTTCTCTACTTGTTCAACTACGTGTTTATTGTTGTTGATTGAATGTCCTTCGATTGACTGTGCCTATTTATTATGTGTTGCTTGAGAAAGGATACATATTTAGGTGGTTGTTGAACAACATCACTCCTAACGTATGTGAGAAATCAATACAGTGGGTTTAAAGGTAGGTTTAGAAATAACAAAGCCTTGACGTGGTCATAATGAGCGGTTAGATAAAGCCAACTAGCATGGTTCGAGAAAATATGTCTAGTAAATTGTTGTAGTTGCTCGAGTGAGAATTACGACACCTAAAGTGCTGAAGATCAGTAGAGAATACATAGGCGAAATTGTAGTGAACATAGCGGGAAGGATTCCAGCATTTGGGAAAATCATAATTCTAGACCTCCTTAGTTTTGTCCCAAATTCCATCCTTGTTAGTTGATAATTTTACTGCTTTATAATAGTTGTTAGTTAATTAGTTAGAAATAAATATTATAATCTCTATAATTAGGAAATTGTTTGGACTTGTGTTTCTTAGCAATATTGAACAATTATTGCCAAACTTTAGTTCTCTGTGGGATTTGACTCCGGACTTTTAGACCAAATTATATTTTGCAGTGACCGCTTATCCTTTTTAGGACTAGCGTTGGGCGTGATCACAAAACAACTTCATATCACATGAACATAAGAACATAAGAGCCCTAAATGGTTAAATTTACACAATAAGTCCGAGCACCTACTCGTCACCTTGCGTACACGGCTTTCACATGACACAATTAGCACAAGTGACTCAAATCCTAAGAGGTAATTTCCTCACACAAAGTTAGGCAAGATATTTACCTAAAAGAAGCTAGATCATTACTCTAAGAAATGACCTTCTCGAGTGAAATAACCTCCAGACGGCTCAAATCTAGTCAAAATAACTTCAAATCATAAATAAAACTCATAGGAAACAATTTCGGATAATAAAGCTTCAATCTTTAACAAAACTAAAAAGTCAACCCAAAAGTTAACCCCCGGGACCGCACCTCGAATCCTGATAAATTCACAAAATCCAAACACACATTCCGATACGAGTTCAACCATACCAAAATTATAAATTTCCGACATCAATTTGTCATTCAATCATCATTTTACATTTTGAAAGATTTTTACAAATTTTTCCCGAATTCCAACTTAATTCACTAATTAAATGATGAAGATAACAATGAATTCATGAAATATCATGAGATTCGAGTAAAGAACACTTACCCCAATGAATTTCTTGAAAAATCCACAAAAAGCTCCCAAAGCCAAGGTCTACAACTCCAAAAATGATAAAATCCTCAAACCTTCGAAATATATGTTCTGCCCATGCTTGATCGCACCTGCGACTCATTAGCCGCTTCTGCAGCGTCGCATTAGCGACAAAATTTCTGCTTTTACTCATTGGATGCCGCCCATCGCACCTGCGGAAAAAGCCCCCGCATCTGCGCTAACGCAAGTGCGAACATCATCTACGCATCTACGCAAATCCTTGCCTTTGCGCTTCCAGGCACCGCACCAACAAGGTCACAAGTGCGTAACAAACCCTGCTTCTACGATCCAACCTCAGCCATCCAAGTTCCGCTTCTACGCCTTCAATCTCGCTTCTGCGACCATCACACTTGCGCCTAGTGGTCCGCAGGTGCAACCTTACCAAAACTGCCCAGTATCAGCCTCACCCAAGCGATCTGAAACCCGTCCGAAACACACTCAGGGCCCTCGGAACCCCATCCGAATGTACTGACAAGTTCCATAACACAACGCGAACCTACTCGAGGCCTCAAATCACATCAACAAACATCGAAAGTACAAGTTGCACCACAAATCGAACTTATGAATTTTTAAATCTTCCAACTTCCAAAACTTGCTTAAACATTCTAAATCAACCTGGAAGGATATCAAATTTTGCATGAAAGTCTCAAATGACATAACAGATCTAATCCAACTCTCGAAATCGCAATCCGAGCCCGATATCACAAGGTCAACTCCCAATCAAATCTCTAACCTTCCAAAACTTCAACTTTTCAATTTTTGCCAAAATGCACCAAATCAACCTACGGACCTCCAAATCCAAATTCCGGACGCACGCTTAAGTCCAAAATCACCATACTAAGCTATTAGAATCATCAAAACGCCATTTTAGAGTCTTTTTCACAAAAGTCAAGTTTCGTTCAACTATTATCGCTTAAGCTTCTAAAACAAGAATCCTTATTCCAAATTGGCCCCGAATCATCCGAAAACTGAACTCGGCCACATACGCAGGTCATGCCACATAATACGAAGCTGCTCAGACCTTAAACCACCGAACGAGACGCCAATCTCAAAACGACCGACCGGGTCGTTACATGTTTGATACATGTATCATAGAAGAATTTTTTGAACTCAATTTTAACTACGAATTTTGATATCAAATCAGTCCAAATCATGTCCATTCTTCCTCAAAATTTATATATTAACTCGTCTATATGTTTTTAATTAATTTCAACCATACCCATTGAAAACGGTCCTTTTTTGCTTATATTTTGGAATCTTGTATATATAGTTTTTGTATTTCATCACTTTGTTTGCTATCGCATCCATGAAGTTTCTCCATCTTGCATCTAATATTACTGATCACACTTAAAAATATGGATGAAGATTTTTGCGTGTGATTCTTGAAAAGAAAGAACCTTATTTATTTGGGTTTTTAATTTTTATATGTGCTTGACTAGTTTTAGTAAGTGTATAATTAATGACTAGAGTTTAGTAAATTGGAACTTATTTGGAATATTTTTGCAAGATTCCCAATTCTTCAATTTATATCGAGTCAAATAAAATTGAAACACACGGGTCATATTTAATACTATGTTTGGATCATTGTTATCAATCATGTTATAATATATTGTATTGTTTGTTTTATTGATATAGTGTTTGAATGGATTGTATCATTTGCTTTTGTTAAATAACATTTTTGTTGTTTAATTTGAGTGTATTGTACTGTAACTAATAAGTTCACTAAAATACCCCTAATTATTTTAAATAAAATTTATCAAAATATACACATAAAAATAATTTAAAAAAACATCTTTCTATGAATTTATCATTAATTACGTAGCTCAGAAACAAGAAACAAGAGCAACAATCTGGCAAAAAAAAGTTAACGAATATTAGCAACAAAAAGAATTAAAATGATGAAAGGAGACAAAGAATCGAACTGAAACTTGGATAAAAAGAACGAGGAGATTTTGGATAATTATACAAATACCATAAAATGGGTAACAATCATCCAAACAAACCTATTGGTGTTTTAAGCTTTTAAGTAAAGCTCTCCCGCAGTCTCTCCTGTTCACGGGTCACCCAATTTCGCCTTAATGGCTTCCCTCAGAATTCAATTTTCTGAATTGGGTTTTCTACACATTTCAAGAACCCAAGTCAAGCTTTCAATGAGGAAGCAGAAAACTGAGTGTAGTTTGAGAAAAGGACCGAGAAAACCTATGTGGAGGTCAAGGGTGTTGTCCATAGAGGCAATACAAGCTGTCCAGTCTCTGAAATTAGCCAAATCACCTGAAAAAATGGAGGAGGTTTTGAAAATCAAGCTTAGTAGGCTATTGAAGGCTGACGTGTTGGACACCTTAACTGAGCTGCAAAGGCAAAATGAGGTTCACTTGGCTCTCCAGGTATTTTCAACACAACTTCTTTCATCTCGCCCCAGCTGATATGAAGCTATTTTTTTGCTACCTGTTGTCTTACAAGTATGTATGTTCTTAGATTTGTTTGAGACATATTTGAGGGACGTATTACAAGTTTTGGTTAATGATTACAGCTTTTGACTGTTAGAAAGCATCTCTCTTGTTGAGCCGAGAGTCTCCCGGAAACAACCTCTCTACCTTTTTGGGTAGGGGTAAGGTCTGCGTACACTATACTCTCCCCAGACCCCACTAGTGGGATTTTAGTGGGTATTGTTGTTGTTATTATACTGTTAGAAAGCATAAAGGAAAGGTGGAGTAAATAGTTTTGTTGTTGACAAAAAGGTTTTGATATAGCTAGTTAAGCTATGACTTGATGCAAATTGATGCTTTTTCTCTTTTCTTTTTGAGCAAGTCCTATACTCTATTATTAGGAAGCATGAGGAATATTTGAAAGCAGTTAAGATAGTAATTTTGTCCATAGACAAAATTGAACATGTAAAAATATTTTCAAGGAAGCTTATTGTTGTATTAACTTTGCTTTGGCTTCAATCTTTTTGAATGGGGCATTTTAAGGTGATTAGTGTGACCTTGTTTTACGAATTTTAAATTTTTTATGGAAACGGATTAGCAGGAACTCACATTTAGAGGTACAATTTTTGTAGTTTCTGCTATTTTCGATTTAGTTTAGAGTCTGGTGCAGCTTTTTAGTGTGTAATTTTGGCTAATTTTTTATATCTTTTTGGCGTCTAGTGCAATTTTTGTGTTGCAATTTTTAGGATTTGATGGGACTTCCCTTGTATTTAAGGGTTATTTTTTTTTT
The DNA here is from genome assembly GCA_005239505.1 of Nicotiana paniculata. Lineage (NCBI taxonomy): Eukaryota > Viridiplantae > Streptophyta > Magnoliopsida > Solanales > Solanaceae > Nicotiana > Nicotiana paniculata. The sequence goes on along the minus strand of ML358422.1, from coordinate 49,044 downwards.
CACAGTTTCCATCAAACATAAATTGTTAAATATTTGATGGAGACTAGAAGTGTTAACTTTCGACAAACTTAGGGCCAAAACTGCGTAGTGCATATTTAAGGGACTATTTTGAACCTACCCTCAAACATAAGGGACCATTTTTGTCATTTTCTTTACACTTTGACGATGAAATGTTATTTTTCCATTTAATTTAATAGGCAGAGGAATATCTTCCATGACATGGTTACGAAGATGTTGACTATATGTCTCTAGTAATGCTAGACAAGTTAGTTTTTTTATAAATGAGAAACACGTATTCTTGTTATAGAACCACTCAGCGTTACTTATATGTTTTCTATTAATCTTTCTTTTGGGGGTTGAGGGGTTGGTGGGGCTGCCTGGGAGGGTGCTGGACGTAATGTCTGAACTTAGCTCTTCTACATTTTGATGTTTGCTTCTCATTTGATGTTTTTGACTGTTTGAGCACGGTCAAGCATAGATGTGGCAGCTTAAGATTTGCTTCTCACTTTGTTGTGTCTTAGCATTCAGACTTTAACACCCCCCAACTTAAAATGTGATCATGATCAACTTGATCTCGTAAAACCTTTCATTTTGATTTTGAAGATGCAGACTAGACTGATTAAAATCCCATACTTTGTGGAGAAAAGCATATTAGATATGGATAAAAAGACCAATACATAGCTCTTTCTTTCTACTTGGTGTTTTCTCTTCTTGCCTATCATGAAAATATCTGCTCAGAGCTTCCTCCCATCTTAATACTTCTCCTTATTTTTTTCTTAAACGTGCATTTATCTGAAAACAATCAGGGTTCAGGTGTTCAACTTTGTCAGGAATGAGGAGTGGTATGTACCAGATTTATCTGTGTTCAATAGTATGATAATGATGCTGGGCAAAAACAAATTGATTGGAATGGCTGAACAACTCTTTGTAGACATGACGAAGGAGGGCTTACAACCAGACAGCAGAACCTATACAGAGTTTATCGGGGCATACTTTAGAGTAGATCTCGTAGAGAAGGCAATGGAAATGTATGAACTGATGAAGAAATCAGGATTCCTCCCAGATAAGTTGACTATGAGTATTTTGATAAGGAGCCTTCAGAAGGCCGAAGAGAAAGAGCTTGTGGCTAGAGTAAAGAAAGAATGCGCCGACTATATTGACTATCCAGAGAAATTTCTAAAAGAAATTGAAAGTACCAATGTAAGTAGATCAAATCCCTGTAACAAATATCAATTTTTCATACATGGAGTTATAGTTTACTGCTATATGTGTTCTCCATTATTGTACTGACATGGAAGCTACCCTGTCATTCTGGTATGCTCTTCGACCTCTGCATTGTGGCTTAAATTTTTTCTTCATTCCTCTTCATAAAATCTTTTTGTTTATTCCTATGTCATCCTAAAGTCCACGTTCATTTGTAGCCATGCCATCACCACACGAAGGAGGTAGCATTAGTGTCACGCCCCAGTATCGGGAAGCGCGACCGGCGCTCAACCGAGTGGACCCGGTTGAGCAAGCATGTTGACACTTACTACCCAACTCACTCGTGATCAAGGGAAGGCATGTTTTCATTAGTTAGACAGTAGGAAAATCATATTTACATTACTAATACATCTCATTGGTTACATCATTCTTAAATTTCAAAATACACACATTCTTATGATTCGAATGGAACAAGAGTTCAAAACACAATATAATATGTTTGACTTTTCTAACATCCACGTACAACCCACATAGTGTCTACGGAGCCTCTAAAAATACAAAAGAGCGTTATGATAGTGCCGGCATCAAGGCCACCTATACCGCAAAACATGGTAATAACACGAACAAAAGATATAATACATGACCCCGGGATGAAGTATGGGCTCACCGAGTCTGTTGGGAAAAGGATGTACCACTATCGCTGATCAACACCGCCTGCTACGGAACCACCTGCATCCATTTAAAGATGCAGCGCCCCCGACAAAAAAGATGTTAGTACTGTCGAATAGCACTAGTATGTAAAACTAAAACACCATTTCAATAGAATGAACAATAATACAAGGGGGAAACAGTCATGAGTTCAATACTAAAACATCAAGTAAGGATCACATAAGTTCTCAGTTTCTATCTTATTAGGTTGGGGAATCTTTAGTGCCAAAATACCATAAATCACAATACCACCGTGTTCTAATTCGATCACGACCCGATCGGCTAGGTCATCTCATTTGAGACATCAACCATGACCACAATTTCAATTATCATTTCCAGCACAGTCACCACCATGTGTGCGGCATGGCGTCTGATCACGGCCCGATCGGGTAGGCCATCTCATTCGAGACATCACCCTTTCAATCAATCGTCTCACTTCATACTCCTTTCCCATCTTTTCAATTCATTGGCACGAGTGGCCTTGATTATAAGGTCATTCTTGGCACTTGGCCGTATTTTATAATTCAGTTTCTCTTTCTCACATTCAAATATCATTATCATCAACAACAATAAGGCCTACCATGTAAGATATTAGTACACATATGAGCAAACTTGGGGATCCTAAGCACATAGAGGCTTCTCATACAATTTGGCATAACAACCTTTATTCAATTTGACACGAGGTCTTAACATTTCTAACACATATTCCACATTTTGAACACAACCTCACAAGGCAAGATGACATGACGAAACATTTAGAATAAATATTGAACATATATCATTCAACACAACACATTAGGAATAACCAATTCTGTAATGATCAATTCGGGACTTACACCAATTACATGAACACCGTGGATTTCGATTCTAAGAAGAAGAGGGTTTAGCCAACATACCTCAATTGAGCTCCCTTACACTCTAAAATGTTCCGAGAATCTTAGCAACACCAATCTATTTTAAAAATATAACAAATTGAACTAATATTAGGGAAATGATCATGGTTCCAACTCGTTTGAGCATTTTATCAACCACCATGTATGCATTAAGTTTTTAAGGCCCTTTTATGAAAGACTTCAACACCCCACACCCCATTCTTTACCATTTTTAGCTCACCATCCTCCCTATACTCTTTTGTCACACATGCATGCAAGATAAACAACTCCCCTACCCAAGAATTGTCTTGCTAATTATCCTTTTTTTTGGTTAATTTACGAAATTAAGGGCTAGGGTATAGATTCTTACCTTTTGGATGAAGACTTAGTGAATTTCTCCTTGTTAATCTTCAATGATTTGAGCAAGAATTGATGGATAATTGATTGAAGATCACTCCTCCACTCTTAGCACTCTCTCACACTCTAAAAGTATGAGGTTTTCCAAGAAAAATGGTCCACAATGCCTATATAACGAGATTGGATCGGGTTATAAAAATTAGAAAAATAGGAGCCCGACACAGATCTGCGGTCGCATATGCGACCACATAATGCTTCTGCGATTCGCAGAGTGGGCCGCATAATTGGCCCTCTGGATCTTACATTTTCTGCTTCAGTCTGCGACCAGTCTGCGGTCCGCACAACCACCATCAGAAAATCTTAAAGTTGGATATGCGATCAGAGTGCGGCTTGCGAAATGGTTCTGTGGTCGCATAATGGGCCGCAAAAATGACATAAAAATGGCCCAAAAGACTGCCTCACTCTGCGGCCGCATAATGAGCCGCAGAAACGCCACTTCTGCAAAACATTTTCCTTTAACTCTTAGCGTACTGTTCAACAAAGCTCGCAAGCGAATAATTTCTACTATTTTAACACATAAGCCTATCTCGGCACCACGGAATTTTGGGTTTTTATGTAAAATTTTACGAGGCCTTACAATTAAGTGGCCAATGCTATTTTTAGACATGATTTTTCTGGTAGCGAAGCTTAGGATAAGGTCCGAACTAAAAGTGGCGTTGAGAGGAATAGTGGAGAGTTTTAACTTTGATTAGATTGGATGCTATTTAATAAAATATGTGACTATGTCAGCATGCAGAATATGGTATGGTGGAAGTTTAAAATTAATATAGAGAAACGATATAGAGATGCCAATGTTAAGAATGTCAATAAGCCTTTTAAGAAAAATAAAGAAGAATGTCAATAACTTTACCATTTCACCCCCCCCCCAAAAAAGTTAAAAATGTCAATAAAAGTCAGTCGAAACTTAACCCCTTCATGAGAACTATTTGAAGGGAGAATGCCTAAATTACCAATGCGAAGACAAGAGGAAGAGAAAACTAGTGTCACGCAATAAGTAGATCTAATATCTTGATGTCATAATTGTTGGTTTCGATTGTAAACCAAGTAATTGATGTGTTATCAATGTAATGGCAAGCAAAAGACATTATTTACTCCCCAATTTCTTAGATAAGCTTCAGCTCTTCTTCTGGACATCTAATTCGATTATCATCATCCTTGTGTTAGTGGTGCAAGCCCACTTTTGAAGCATTAAGAACCTCTAACCTTATCCCCTGTGTAACTATTATCAGAAACTCACGAGTTTTGGTCTTCTTGTTGCACCTTCCTCCATTTTTCTGGGGCATTATTGCACATAACTCGGACAGATAGGATTCAAAATATGAGCATTTCTTTAGTTTGCATTCAACTCCACCTATGTGAGCTTAGCATATTTTGTCTTTCAAATAAAAGAAGGTATGATGAATCTTTTAAACATTAAGATCATTGGGACGTGTTCATCAAAAGCATGTGCCACATCGGCAACGCATCGCGACTTGGCTAGGGAGTACAGGAGTGGTTCCTACACCATAGATAGGTGTGCGTAAAGAAGCTACTTCCCCCACGTAGCGTTGCTAGATGTAGTAACTAAGTGAACACGAGGAAAGGCCCATAAGATTGGCATATATTAAATGGCCCCAGGGCTTTGTTATAGCGGAAAGAGCGCAACTCGTGATGTGTGGAGTTTAGGCGCATATCACAGATTTGAATCCTGCCGGAAACAAAAGCTTGTATTTGGGTGGAGAAGGGTAGACAGGCGAGCCCATTATCCACGAAGTTTCGAACTGTGCACCATTGACCCTTGTGGATTTATGGATTATCAAAAAAAGTTGGCACATGTTAAATTATGTATTTTTTCCGCTTGTCCTAAAACTTTAGCGCGTGTTACATATTGGGTTTTTGGGATAATCCAAATAGGAATTGGGTGGGAATCATTGTAAAACCATAACTTAAGGATAAAGTTGTAGAACTAAAATGAATTGGTGATAACATTTCTTGTTAAGACTAGCGTGTTGAAAGGTAACAATCAACATAGTTAGTGCCTTACTGAGTATAGATTAGATGAGGAAACTAAAACTAAATTCGGGAAAGATGTGAATATTTTGATCTAAGGGTCAAATGGCTAGCAAATCTTTGTCGAGAGAGATATGAATGGATGTGTGGATAGAAATAGTGACAGATTTGGCCGAGACGTTACCAGGACTAAAAGGTAGGATGATTTAAAGTTTGCTCTAAGTTATGATTTTTAGCCAACACCTAAAAGGAGAGAACACCACTTGATAACACTTAGAGATAACCATAGTCAAATAGACTTCTTCCTTATTGGAAGAAGTGACATGATCACATGTACGAACTGTAAGGTTATACCAAGAAAAGCTAGAACATTTGGAGGAGATTCACAGAAGTTCCCTAGAACTGTGGGCTTACACCGGAAATTTGTGTTGAGCTAATACTTCATACACAAGTCAGAGGTGGACTAGTAAATAGTGATAGGATGAGGTCCTAATCCTATGATGTATGTTATTGTGCTAATTGATGCAAACTAGCAAGGATTCAACAAAAAACTAGAACTATGGAGAAGCACCCTAGAAAGTAAAGGTTTTAAGATGAGTAGAAGTAAGAATGTATGCACTGCAAGTTCATACTTCACAAGATTAATGAAGTTGAGTTGGGATTAAATCAAGTGTTGTGCCTACATGCAGTAAATTGAAACATCTAGGTTCAAATGGCAGGATAGGTTAAGATGTAATACATCAGAAAAAGGTTAAGATGTAATACATAATTAAAATACGATGACTGATGAAGGAATGTTACGAGAGTGCTATGTCATAGGAAAATATCTACCAAAGTGAAAGACAAGTTCTTTTTTTTAATGTAGTTATCTATATAACGATTAGTTAAGGGGAGACTAGATGAGATTGCGGTGCCAAGATACAAACATTTTAGATATCTAGTTCGTTGTTTCAAGAGAATGGAATGATAGATGATAGATATCTAGGTTCGTTGTTTCAAGGGATAGAATTTGAGAATAGACCCAACAAAGTAATAATTGAAAAACAATTGATATAATCAATCATCCAATAATTACATAACAAAGTGAACCTGTTCCATGTAGAACACACCTTGAATAAAGTTGTCATCAACAATGGCAAACTACCATTATATCTCTCAAAAGAGTATTCATCATTCATCAAAATAGTCTACCCTAAAATGAAAATCGTAAGGCTATTTATACTAGAGTGGGTATTTGGCTACAAATGACCCAAATACCCCTAAGCTAATTATAAGGAGCTAAGTATAGTCACTTGTTACAAGTATAGCCTCCAATTGCGTGTAGTCTTCATTTGATGGTAAATGACACTCATAACCTCCCAATTGCGGAAGTAGCCATCAATTGACATCCAAAGCGCGTGTTGGCTATCTTGGGCCATATCATACTCCATTCTTGAAAAGAATTCGTCCTCGAATTCAAACCTTGCAAAACATGAAAAGGAATAAGTACAAGTGTAAACTCATTAAGAAGCATATATATGCACGGTAAAGATAAGTCAAGAAAGTGCTCTTGCATTGTTTTGACCCAATTCTTCCTAATAGGCACAAAGACTCCTCTAAAAACGATATACAAAATATCATCACATGGAATCATAAGGTTTCCCAAGTAAGCACAAAGTATGACTCCTATGAACTTAACAAACAAGGGAAATGAATTAGGTAGTCCAAACATAGAAGCATACCACATGTACAAAGCAAACCTGCCAACTCTCTTATCATTCAAAGTCACTTCATGCCAAGAGTCAAATAGTCACGCTCAAGTTTCCATAAAGACTTCTTACCACCAAGAAACAAAACATCAAGCATATCATGCTTACAAAGAGTTGTGCATGCTAAAGACACTTCACTATAAGACTCATGCACCATTTTAATCCAAAGATCTCTACCACATGCATCAAAGCTAACACTCTTGAAGTATAATTAAGCATCCTTAAGATCAACAAAGAACACTTTTCCCAACAAAACAATAGGCACTTGGCTCAAATGCAAACCACAATCATAGAGTGAATTACCAAGATCAAAAACAAATATTATTCCCAAATTCTTTTCGAAGTTGGCCACTTGGAAACTCACGACATGAATATAATAGCAGCATCAACAAATCATAGTCTAGAAGTACAAAGTTGCTACTATGAAAGTCAAGGGTATAGCCAATTACCTCTATGGCTTTAGAAAGCCAAAAATAAGCACTAACCAATCAAACATACCATTCTTGCCTTGGATAAGCATTGAAGTTTTGAAACCTTTTGTTGGCCCAAATGGTAGATTCAAGCATCTATCTCTCTTGTGGTTCCCAGTTTGATGATCCTTTAAAAAGAAGTTCAAGACGTTAGTGAAGTCACCGCAATAAGATTTATTACATTTAAGATCAAAAAAGTTATTATGCTTCAAATTGATCATTCTTGCATTTCATTCTAGAAACATTTATAAAGCTTGACCAAAATGTATCCTCAAAACTTAAAGTAGAGAAATTAACACTAAAGCTAGCATCAATTAGCTCACTCCCCTTTTTATCAAAAACCCCGTCATCCTTGAGAATGGCATGAGGACTTTCCTTCTCAAAGGAACAAGTTAACTCCTCAATAGAATTTTCCTCTTCAAAGGAACAAGAAAACTATCCATTGATATCCTTCACAATAAAGAAAGAAGAGTTAACGTATTACAGTTAAGATATGTTCTCACTCACACTCTTTTTTTTCTCTTATCTCTTCTTCTTTCCATCTCACTCTCTTCATTTTTCTCCTCGCTCTTCTTTTTTTCTCCTTGTGACAATCCAATGTCATTTTGCAACTTATGCTCTCTTTTTCCCTCTCTAGGATTGTCACTTTGCTCTCCCTTACTCCGCTCTATCTTTTCTCTCTCATTCTTTTCTTGAGTTGGAGTATCAAGCATTTCACAAGTAACTTCATCATGTGAAAGATCATCTTGTTCAAGAAGGTGGTCTCTCAACCTTTCCTTGAGCTCTTGCCAAGAACATTTTGGTTTCCAAGATGATCCCCAAGGGTTGAGACTTAACTCATATTTGGTTCTCAAATGCATTGATAGTGCCCAAGCAATCACTATCATCTTGTCTCACTCCTTGCAAATATCCTCATTCTCAAGAATTCCCTCCATTTGGGACTCCCATTTGACATAGGTTTCCCTTTTAAAGTGCTTACACAACAATACAAATTGCCCCTTCTCCCAACACCTTAACTACTCTAATTTGCTTTCTTTTGTAATAGTCACAAATAGATTGCTCAACTTGAGGCACACTAGCATTACTCATTCTTTGGATCTTCAACAATTAAAGTACAAGAGGCATCTTGAGTATTTTGGACATCCTCAATAAGCATCAAATCATTTTCAAGCACTTTATGACCAAACTTAAGAGTTGTCATGTTTTCATAAGTAGAAGAAGCAACAATCACGTCACTTGAATAACTATCATTTAGATCATCAAGTTGGCTATTAGGACAATCATAGGTAGTATGTCCAAAAATTCAAGTACATTTCACACTGGAGGTTACTTTCACAAGTAGATGGCTTTGAAATAAGGTTAACCTTTCCATGNTCCATTTTGTTGGGAGACTCTTCACTAGTTCCCGTCATACCTAGACACATTTAACCATTGTTTATTGAGCTTCACTGAAAGCTTAACTTCCTCGAGTTCATTGGTGAATTCTCCTATTTGTTTCAGCGTTTGCTCCATGAAGGACTCCATTTTGTTGGGAGACTCTTCACTAGTTCCCGTCATACCTAGACACATTTAACCATTGTTTATTGAGCTTCACTGAAAGCTTAACTTCCTCGAGTTCATTGGTGAATTCTCCTATTTGTTTCAGCGTTTGCTCCATGAAGGACTCCATTTTACTCTTCACCAGTTCCCATCATACCTAGAAAATGAGCAAAAGTTAGTGAAAACAAGTACTTCACTTTCATTCCCTTAGTGTTTCACTCTTGCTCAATGTCACTCAGTTCCCTCGTGTTTCACTAAGGTCCTTGACCTTTGACCTCACTCAAATGATCTTACCACTCAAGCCTTTTACGACTCTATGGTGTTTGCGTTGCTTTCGAACTCCAGAAGAGCATTCAACAAGTAGCCCTTCCACTTCTAAGTCAGAGTGGAATTTATGTTGACATGAAAGAAAGGCACAATAAAAAAGACCGACAAGAGCCAAACAATTAACAACGAAAAAAAAGAAGATAAAAGCATGAAAGAAATAGCACGAAATAAGATAAATCACTCAAAGAAACTAAAATAAAACTCAATATGAGCTAATCTCAAGTTTATCTAGCTTTAGCGTTTAATTTTCACATAGATGGAAAGGTTACAAAACTGGACAGTTTGTAAAAATTGGTCGTATTCACAAAGACTGGACAGATTTGTAAAACCATCATTTTTGCAAGACCTGGACAGAAATGGTTTCTGAACATCTGGAATTCCATGTAGCTTCCAGAAACTTCTAATGCAACTAATGACAATTCCAGTTCTTCAACCTTCAGTGACTCTTCTGCAATTACCAGGTTTAGGGTCACCCAAAACTAGATCAATCCAGCCCCAACTTCTGTTCCAATTTCCAGAGAAAATTAACCACACTTCAGAAAATGCTTCTCTCAGGTAATCAGAATTAGAAGCTTAGCTTGAACTCACAAAAGAACGCACTGCAAACTAGTACATCAACTCCCAGAAATGTCACTAATAGTGCAGCTAACTGGACGACCAATAGGTGCAAACTGAAACATCAAATAAGATAGGAGATTGCAGTGGTTTTTGCTGCCAATCAGTTCTCAGATACTGTCCCAAAGCTGCAGATTTCATCAGCTCAAAGGCTGGTCCAAAACTAGTTCGATTCCCTCTTCAAGTAGCTACGAATGTTCAGCAGTTCACAATTACAGAACAGTTTATAACTGCAGAATTGAATAACTGTGCAGAAACAGAGCAGTAGCTGGAGTTACCTCAAAACAGTGCAGGGATTTAAAACTGTTCAACAACAACAACAAACCCAGTATGATCCCAACAGGTGGGGGTGGGGTCTGGGGAGGGTAGTCTGTACGCAGACCTTACCCCTACCTACTGCAGGTAGAGAGGCTGTTTCCAATAGACCCTCGGCTCAGGAAGGGCAAGAAGAAGAGGAGGAAAGCAAGGAAGGAAGAGAAAAGAAAAAGGGAGAGATAAAGGATAAGTAGTACCAAATAATAGCAACGGGGAATACAATACCAGGGATTTAGAACTGTTAAATTGTAAAATTCTGAACAAACTCAGCAGGAACTCAGCAAGCAGCTGCCTGGAATGGGATTTTCTGATGTTCTAAAAGGATTCCCAAACTTCAGAAGCAGCACAACTAAATAAGTTGTCAATCACAGGCAATAATTACCAGAACTCAATGATAGACTGCAGCTACCAACAGTTCGAATCCTCAAGCCAAGTTAATTTCCCAAACTCAGAGATCCAAACACTAAACAATATTCTTTTAAAATCAATCCCACAATTCAAGGATGACTTTCAGTTCTCCACTCAAAGACTAACCTCAATTCAGCAGACACAAGATAAGTTCAGCAACTAAGAAAATCAATCAAGGACTGAGATTCACAAACGGCAGCAACAAATTGAGCACAGATGGTTTTCAAATTTGCAGCAGCTAGACAGATTTCAGCTCAATACTCAGAGAATCAAGCAACTAGATTCAAACAAGCGATAATTTCAGAATGTCAGTTCATATCCCAGAAGAACAAACTCAGAAACAGAACTTCCTCAATACCAAAGTTCAGAATCTAAATGTCGAACCCAGCTCAATTCCAAGCAGTAAAACAGGCCAAGTCTTCGAACTCAGAAGTATCTAACACAAACTCAATCAATTCCAAAAAATAGAGATGAAGTTCAGTCTTCAATTTGATTAATCAATCTCAATTCCCTCAGAAATCAAAAAAAGTTTAAGCTTATAGAAATCAGGCCTGACGTAGAGAATTGTATAGAGAAGGGTCGTAGCCTAAGGTGACGGTGGCATAGCCTATGCATGATGGTTGCTACGGCTACGTCAAAGTTACCCAAATCCTGATGGCTTCTGGATTCGACTACGTGAGAGGCGTAGCCTGCGGACGACCTACGTGCAACATCAAAAATTCAACCCAAGTTCTTCGTGTTCTTTGATTTTGACCTAGAATTTCTCAATCGAATTCGCCTCAACTCAGCTCCAATCAAGCGAAAAATAAGTCCAAGCTTCGCAACATCCCTATAATCAAACCCCAATACTCAATTTGTACAAGCAACCACGAAATCAGAAGATCTCCTCACCATATCGATTTCGAAGTTTTTCGGCCAAGCTTCAGCAAAAAAAATCCCAGCCAGTCCCAATCAACCCCAAAACTCCGTATTAGACCTTACCCAAATCGTAACAAGATTAAACCACATACATTTGATTTCGAGCTAAAATTTACAAATTGAATTTCAACTAGCTTCTTCAAAAGTAAATTGTAGGTTTCAATGGTGACATTCGAAGTTCACCCAGATTAATCCAATGAATTCCAAGTGATATCAAACGAAATTCAGCAGATACAAGATTTTCGGAATAAAAAGTCGACAGAGAGAGAACGAACACTGTGTCTCGATTTTCTATTTTTGGAAACAAACAGTGAAGAACAATTGAATAAACGCAAATATCTTCTATTTTTAAAACGATCTTTTGACCTTCTTTTTGTGATTTTCTGATAAAATCAAATACCTAGATAGTTTTTGGAGACACAAACACTAACTCGGGCTCTGATACCAAATGATACGAATCTAAAATGCGTAAGACAAGAAATTAAAAACAAGGGATAGAATATGAGAGTAGACGAAAGAAAGTAGTAATTGAAAAACTATTGACATAATTAATCACCCAATAATTACATAACATAGTGTCCTTCTAGGGTAGGGGTAAAGCGTACATCTTACCCTCCCCAGACCCCAATTGTGGGAAATTATTGGGCTTGTTGTTATTGTTGTTGTGTTGTTAATTACATACCAAAGTGAACCTTCCACTTGAAGAACACACCTTGAATAATATTGTCATCAACAATGGCAAACCACCATTACACCTCTCAAATGAGTATTGATCATTTATCGAAAAAGTCTACCCTAAAATGAAAGCTTTAGCGGCTATTTATACTAGAGTAAGTATTTGGCTACAAATAACCCAAATACCCCTAAGCTTATTATAAGGAGCTAAGTGCAGTCACTTATTACAAGTATAGCCTCCAAATACGTGTAGTCTTTAATTGATGGCAGATTACACATGTATCCTCCCAATTGTGAAAGTAGCCATCAATTGACATCTAAAGTGCGTGGTGGCTATCTTGGCCCGTATCAAGTGCAATCGAGGTGTTATCAAGTGAAGGGTAAGTTCTATAAAACTACTATAAACCAACAATATTATATGGTAGTGAATGTTGGACTATTAAAGTCCATCGTGTCTACAAGAATAGTCTTGCATAAATGTTGCGGATGCTAAAATGGATATGTCGTCATAAAAGATTAGATAAGATTAAAAATGACCACATAGATAAAATGAGAGGTCGCTTGAGATAGTTTTGGTCACGTCTTGCGTTGCCCTACAGAGAAGCCGGTTCGTAGGTGTGAAACTATAGTGTGTTAAGGTGTTAAAAGGGACGACTTAGACCTAAATCATATCGAAGTTGTCTTCAAAGGCCTACAAATCCTTGGAATCAATGCAGATTTAGCTAAAGATAGGGTACAATGGAAGAAAAAGATTTATATATGTGATACTAATTAGTTAGGAATAGACTTTAAATTTGTTAGAAAACTTTTATTGTTATTGTTATTGTTATTATTATTATTATTATCATTTTTGTTCACCGATAGTCTTAGTGGCATGCATGTCCCTTCATATTCTTAGATTTTTATTACGTTATGTGGTTTTGTTCGTCTCAGTTATTGTATTCCCTGTTGCTATTATTTGGTACTACTTATCCTTTACTTCCCTTTTTCTTTTCTCTTCTTTCTTCCTTCCTTACTTTCCTCTTCTTCTTCTTACCCTTCCTGAGCCGAAGGTCTATTAGAAACAACCTCTCTACCTGCATTAGGTAGGGGTAAGGTCTGCATACAGACTACCTTCCCAGGCCCCACGTGTTGGGATCATACTGGGTTTGTTGTTGTTATTATTATATATTTAACTTATTTTCACAACTTTTTTATTTTGAGCTTAAGGTCTATCATAAACAACCTCTCTACTCCGGAGTAGGAGTAAAGTCTGCGTACACACTACCCTCCCCAGACCCCACTTGTGAGATTATATTGGGTTGTTGTTGTTGTTGTTGCATGATGATGATATCAATTGAGCTTAAAGAAAGATGTGATGATTCATTTCGTCGACCTCAACTTTGTTTGGGACGTGACGTAGTTATTGTTAGTTAGTTATGTAAATAAGTGTAGTCCTATATGTAATTGGAGTAGTGTAGGTATTGTATATTGTTATAAATAAGGGTACTTGTATTGTAGTTAATGTACATCAATAATATTCTTTCTCGTGTTATTTTTCACACGGTATTAGAGCACTAGTTGAATAATAACTGTTGTGCAATTTACCAATAATATTCAGAAAGAAAAAAAACAGTTCATTGTGCAACTTTTTCGGTGGTTGTTGCGTCACAGTCACTATTTATCCGTGTTGTGCACAAATCAACACCACCACAAAGTCTGTCGTCGTCCCGCGACCAAATCTTTTCAAACCTCACCAGAAAAAAATGCCCCACGCGCCCTCACGCGATGGACAGACTGTGCACGTGCCATGCACGTGAGCGCCCTTCTAGCCAGATTTTGACCGAGCTTCTTCAAGACAGCTTACTCGCACTGTAATTTCGAGTCTACCCATCCAATTTAATCCAAATTCCCACCACTTCTATTTTTCCAGCGATTGTTTTTCCAAATTCCGGTGATTTTCAGATTCTGGCCTTTTCTCTTCACTTCTCTGGTAAGATTATTGTTGTTCATAATACTCTTTGCTATTTGGTACAATCATGTCTCTTGGATTTGATGTATTTGGTTCTAAAAACACGGGTTCTCGAAATTTAAGCTTCATGATTACTTCAAAACCCTTAATGGAAAGTTCAAACTATTTGTCTTGGGCTTCCGTTGTTGGATTGTGGTGTAAGGGTCAAGGTGTTCAAGATCAATTAACCAAAGAGGCTAGTGAAGGAGATTAAAAGGCCAAAGCAATTTGGGAAAAGATCGATGCACAATTGTGTAGTATTGTGGCAATCGATTGATTCCAAATTGATGTCCTTGTTTCGTCCATTCCACATATGTCAATTAGTTTGGGAAAAGGCTCGCACTTTATACTCTAATAGCATATCTCGATTTTATGACGTGATATCGCGGATGACAAACTTGAATAAACTGGAATTGGATGTGTCTATTTACTTGGGATAAGTACATGCAGTTATGGAAGAATTTGAGAAGTTATGTCAGTTTTGGCTAGTATTGAAAAGTGACAAGAGCAACACAAAAGATGTTTCTAGTTCTTACACTTGTGGACTTCCTAATGACCTTGATTCAGTACGTGACCAGATTTTGGCTAGCCGACTGTTCCTACCGTTGATGAATTATTCTCTCAATTATTTCGCCTTGCTACAACACCAAGTCACCTAGTGATCTCATCACAGACACTTGGCTCCTCTATTCTCGCATTCCAGACAGTGGACAATCGGGCATCTCAAACTATGGAGAATAGACGAGAGAAGGTCGTTTTGGAAAATCTCGACCCAAGTGTTCGTATTGTAATAAACTTGGACACACTCGTGAAGTGTGCTATTCTTTACATGGTCGACCATCCAAAAATGGTTATGTTGCTTAGATCGAGACTACAGGTAACCAAGGATTTTCTTTATGTGAAGGCGAATAAAATGAGTTCCTTCAGTATCGAGCAAGTAAGCAGACATCGGCACAAGTAGCCTCGGTTGCTCAGACTAATACTTTTGTTGCTGGTAATTCTCTTGCTTGTGCTTCCCAATCTAGTACTCTTAGACCATGAGTCATGGACTCAGGCGCTTCTGATCATATTTCTGGTAATAAATCACTGTTGTCGAATATTATGTATTCACTGAGCCAATGGGTTTTAAACTAAAGTAAAAGGAGTTGGACAAACTAATCCTCTATTTTCTGTTACTCTAGATTCCGTTCTTTATGTTCATGTCTGTCCTTTTAGTCTTGCATCTGTTAGTCGTTTGACTCGTGCCCTCCATTATGGTATATTTTCATTGATGATTTTTTATTATGCAGGACCGCAGTCCCGCACTGTCGATTAGCACGAGGCATGAATCAAAAGGCCTTTACTACTTTAACTTATTCAATCCCTCCACATCATGTCTAATTACAGATCCTGCAGACCTAATTCACAAACATTTAGGACATGTGAGTTTATCCAAGCTTTAGAAGATGGTGCCTGGTTTGTCTAGTTTGTCTACATTAGAATGTGAGTCGTGTCACCTTGAAAAACATATTCGAGCCTCCTTTCCACGTAGTGTTGAGAGCCGTGCAAAGTTTGTTTTCTCTTTAGCTCATTTTGATATATGGGGTCCTATTAGAGTCGGTTCAACCTTGGAATTTCGTTATTTTGTTAGTTTAGATGATTATTCAAGATGTACTTGGCTTTTCCTAATGAAAGATCGTTTGGAGTTGTTTTCTATATTCCAGAATTTTTGTGCTGAAATCAAAAATCAATTTGGTGTTTCTATCCGCACTTTCGTGATAACGCCTTAAAATATTTATCCTCTCAATTTCAGCAGTTTATAACTTCTCAAGGAATTATTCATCAGACATCTTCTCTTTATACACACAACAAAATGGGGTTGCTGAGAGAAAGAATAGGCACCACATTGAGACTGCTTGCACACTTCTCATTGAGTCTCGTGTTCCGTTGCGTTTTTGGGGCGATACAGCTCTCACATCTTGCTATTTGATTAATCAGATGCCTTCATCATCCATCCAGAATCAAATTCCATATTCAGTATTGTTTCCCAGTCACCCTTATACTCTCTTCCCCCTCGTGTTTTTAGGAGCACATGTTTCTTTCATAACTTAGCCCCTAGGAAAGATAAGTTAGCTCATCGTGTTGTCAAGTGTGTCTTCCTTGATTATTCTCGTGTTCAGAAAAGATATCGTTGTTACTCACCTGATCTTCGCAGGTACCTTATGTCAGCTGGCGTCATAGTTTTGAGTCTAAACCTTTCTTTACCTCTTCTGACTACCTTGATATTTTTGAGGTCTTACCTATACTGATCTTTGAGGAGTTTACTATAGCTCCTCCTCCACCTTCAACCACAAAAGTTTTACCCATACCAACAGTTGATGAGTCTAGTGTTGCTCCTCCTAGATTCCCGACCACAGGAACACCACTCTTGATTTATCATCGTCGTCCGTCCCCAGCATCAGGCCCAGTTGATGTCCTGCACCTAACCCTGCTCCTACTGTGGACTTGTCTCTTCCTAGTACTCCAATTGCTCTTCGGAAAGGTATACGGACAACACTTCATCCTAATCCCCATTATGTCGGTTTAAGTTATCATCGTCTGTCATCACCCCATTATGCTTTTATATCTTCTTTGTCCTCTGTTTCCATCCCTATGTCTACATGTGAAGCATTGTCTCATCCAAGATGGTGACATGCTATGATTGACGAGATGTCTACTTTACATACGACTGATATTTGGGAGCTTGTTCCTCTTCCTTCGGGTAAATCTACTGTTGATTGTCGTTGGATTTATGCAGTCAAAGCTTGTCCGGATGGCCAGATTGATCGACTTAAGGCCCGTATTGTTGCTAAAGGATATACTCAGATATGTGGGCGCGATTATAGTGATACTTTCTCTCCCGTGACTACAATAGCATCAGTTCGCCTTTTTCTATCCATGCCTGTTGTTCGCAATTATTATTGTCTCTTTTGTTGAGTTGAGGGTCTCTTGGAAACAGCCTCTCTACCCTTTCGGGTAGGGGTAAGGTCTGCGTACACTCTACCATCCCAGACCTCACCGGTGAGATTTTACTGGGTATGTTGTTGTTGTTGTTGGTTGTTGTTCGACATTGGCCTCTCTATTAGCTAGACATTAAGAATGCTTTTTTTTCACGGTGACCTTGAAGATGAAGTTATATGGAGCAACCACCTGGTTTTGTTGCTCAGGGGGTTCTCGTGGCCTTGTATGTTGCTTGCGTCGGTCACTTTATGGTCTAAAGCAGTCTACTCGAGCCTGGATTGGTAAGTTCATTACAGTTATTTATCCAGGTGTTTGGCATGACTCATGACTCGTAGTGATATCTCCTTCAAGTCTCTGTATTTTTCTGGTGGTCTATGTTGAATTACTAAATTGAAGCAACATCTCTTTCAACACGTTCAGACTAAGGATCTAGGTAGATTAAAGTATTTTTTGAGTATTGAGGTCGCTCAATCTAGCTCAGGTATTGTTCTCACAACGGAAGTATGCCTTAGACATTCTTGAGGAGACAAGTATGACAGGCTCTATTTCCCTTGTGAAGTAATTTTTCCAAAACAACTTCCCTATCTGCTTCCATGGCCGCATGTTGCCTGCTCTGCTCGCCCCTGTTGGATTGAATAATCAGAAAGAGAGGAGAGAGGTCTGGGAATTTCAGATACTAAAAGAGAGTTGTTTTGTTAAAACTAGCTTATTTTCTCGTGTCTTTTGCCTTTACCTGCAGTTTTGAGTAGTCTGAAATAATGGTCAGAGAAATGTTAATATTTCTGTACTTTGATTTGACTCAAGCTGACGTTACTTTCTTTTTCCATTCCTGTTCCCAGTCCAAGCAAAGATGGCTCGATCTCGTCTGAATTGTTGAAATTTATCTGCAACAACCTACGAGTTCTGCCTGGAGCTCTTGGAGATATGCAACTATTGGAAAGCAAAAACATAGTAGAATATCCACATGTATTATCTATTACTTGTTTTCTTGTACATGGAGGCGTTTATTATCTCATGAGTAAAATGCTTTGCTAGTACCAATAATATATAGCTTATGATGATTATAACTTGGAGCGTTTGATTGCTCCTACTAAAATTATGAGTTATATGGATGCTACACGATAACGTTTCACTTTGCAACTCTTTTATATCTCTTATATTTGTACCTTTTTTTTTTAACAATTTCCATATTAATAATCACATTTGAATAATACAGAATACGATGGTACTAGTAGTTATAGTTTTCTTATTTAGATCTTTGGATAACAATCAGCCTTACAATATCGGGCTTCATCTGATCAACATTTTACTACTAGCTTCTTTCGTCATTTTTTAAAGGAAAATAGCAATTTTAGCTTAACATCAGTTTTAGTCCATGTATTATTTCACTAACCAGAATTTACTTTCAATTAGTTGAAAAGTGTGGTTTAATCCTTAAAGTTGATGGAACTTGAATATTTATCGGAATTATTATTTGAAAATTTCAAAAATAAAGTTTAGGGGATAGACCTAAGGAGCTTGTCTACCATCTACTTTATCACTTCCAAATGTGAATGTATTTGACCTTAATAATTAGTAATCACTGGAAAAGAGAGGGAGAAGCTATTGGTGATTTCATGTTTCCGTTTGACATTAAATCCCATTTCCTTCATCAGTTTAACTAACATTCTTGTTACCAAATCATGACTAGAATATAACTTGTGCTTTCTACAAATATGAGAGTCAAATTTTTTACATCATGTTACTGTAGAAGATTCGATAGCTACAACAACAAAAAAGACGAAGTATATCGAAACCCAAATAGGTTATAAACGGAAGAAGAAAATGATAAAAAAAAAATATTGTTAGACATAGCGGTGTTGATTTTTGACAGAAACGAAGTTAACAAGCAAGCTTTCCAGTTTTTTTCTACATTTGAAGTATTCTCTCTAATGAAAGGCCACATCTTACAAAATCATAATACAGATAGCAGATTTAGGCAATGGAACACAAACAAAAAAAGCAGATACTTCAGCCAGCCAAGTGGCTGGGTGATCTGTTGAACATGGCATGCCACATGTAAGCTCTAGAAAGTACCATCTCAAGCTCTGAATGACTCCAGTTATGAGTTGGAAGGTGTTGAAGGAACATAACCATCTCTTGGAAGTCAAGCTTCAGCAGCTTATCTGACCACTGCACAATAAACACAACATTGAGCAAATATACACAGCAATGAAGATTTGTTGTGCTTGGTATGTGTTAAGATATGGACATTGGGCCTAACTCAACCCCAAAAGCTAGCTCATGAGCTGAGGATTGCCCAAGCCATATAAGAAGACCAACTCCCTCATCCCTTAGCTGATGTGGGAGACTCAACAGGAAAATATTTTTTGAAAGTTTCCTTTCATACCAACCACACCATCAATGTCTATCACATAAATCTCAAGCAGATATTAAGAGAAATCTTACTGTGAGCAGAAAGCTTGCAGCAATATATACAAGAAAATCTGGCAGTGCATCACCTTCTGCAAGATATGTATCCCACAATCGAGAAACAAGATGGAAAGGGATCTGCAAGAATAGATTGATTAGGTCTCTGTCTTAAGGTATTCTTTACTATGACACCTAAAAAGGGCTTCATCAACAATGCACAACTTAGAAAAAAATTAATATGATAAAGGCAGAAAAACAAACCTCGCGTATCAAGAGGCAATTGAACCAGCGAAAAGCAAACTGGAGAAACTCAAGCCCTTGCTCTTCCATGTGTGTTGACACAGGTTCTATTCAATGGGGAGGAATCAATTATCAACATGTCACGTAAAAAGAATATATATATATATATATATATATATATAGACAGGACGGAGAGAACAGTAATTATGTTGCCATTTCTTAGCCACCCTACTTTCGGTTCTCCAACTTTGTTACCTCAAAAACCGCAGTTTAACCATGGTTAACCTCTAATAATTCGGAAGCAGCAAATTAGGGTTTTCTCAGCTTCTTTTAACATTTTCTAGTAATTAGTCTTTTTTTTTTTGGAGAATGGTAACATAAAACATGTAATGTGTCTTTACCATGTCCAAATGTTCACGTGATTCAAGTTCCAATTATCAACAGACAATCTCAGCCACCTCCATCAACACATTATAGAAAATACCTACATGTGTAACCCATTGCAACCAATACAGAACAATTTTAGCTGGCCACGACAAATTGAATGAAATAAATACTGGTTCCAACAGTATAACACCCTCATAATGATGCCAATCATAGAGGTATGCGTCCTTTTCCATACGGCCATATAAAGTTAACTTATTCACAACAAAAATAAATCACTGTTTCTCATAGAGGAAACCAGTACTGTTTGACACCAAATTCCAGATTTCTTGTATTATGCAGTAGATAAAGAAAACAAATAAAAGTAGAAACAACTAGGATATTACCATCTATCCGTCTAACCAACTCCTTTAGCTTAAACACAAGGCGCTGGATTCCTGGTTGAGCAAATGTGTAATGGTCTTGCATCCCATCAAGCAATTTTGATAGACACCAATAACAGTCAGCTTCTATGTCAGATATTTTCTCAGAAGGCAGATCAGACATCATCCATTTGTCAATGCTCCCTTCTAAGTGTTCTGACAAGAAAACAACTAAGAATGGTGTTGCAAGATCATTTATTCCCTGCACATATCCACTCGCAGGGTGCCGGATGGCCCTAGAAAGGAAAATGATGAATCACCAACATATGAGAGAGCATCCAAAACACCATCATGAGCAATTAAAAAAGGTTAACGGATGCCTATGCATATTCTATTCTCTAAGTTTTATTTTCTGGACACCCTTAAGGGGATGGCTACTACGGCCAAGGGGTGTGCATACCGGTTTTGATTTGTTTTTGTATTATTTGGATCCACTTTTTCAGTTTTCCGTTTTCGCAATCCAGATAGGGGTTGAACTGTGTTTTATTGCTGCCAAGCTTCCGGTAGAGAGAGCACGACCACTTATACCGATTTACTTGATACTTATCCCCTATTGCATTGAATCAATAAAAAAAGAGGTCAGTGATACGACCCCCTACTGTTTGATCCAATATTGAACGGGGATGAGCAATCCAATCAAAACCAAAATAAATTCGTTTTGGGCTTTATTTCTCTCTTTTCGATTCGGTTTGGTTTGGGTTATTGGACTTCTCTTAATTGCTATAATCATTAATTTTTATCTGGTTATAAAAATGAGCAAGGTATTGTACATAGCAAAATCTTAGTGTGCTACTTGGTGTATAAATCAGTAACTATAAAGAAGAGGAGATCATAAACTTCTCATGATTCTTTTTTCTTTCCATACATACATATACTTGCCGAGATGTACGTGCTTTCTGAAAAAAAGAGGTAAGTTCATGAAACAACAAAAATTGTGAGTTCGCTTAAGAGAACTCTCTGATGGGAGAGAGATCCTTAATATTAATCAAGATAACTCATAAAACGAAAGTCACCTTATACTCTGAAATGGTCGTTTGAAAAACTTGAAACCATTTCTCACTCCCAGAAAATGTCAAACATATCAAACATATAAATAAATAAAAAAGGATATAATCTCGGTAGTTGATTAAAAATTACAAATAAATTAAGTAGATCTTATCTGAAAATCCGTTTACATCATCATCTTCTGCCAACTGACATACTGTGGCACCAAACTTTATGTATATTGTAGTTGCAAAGTAAGAAAACTGAAAGACAGAAAGATGGGAACTAGGAATAAAGAGTCCAAGCTTAAGACAAGCAAATCCCGAAATTTTAAAAAACATAAGATATTTAAGCGCAAAATAAAAATTAAAAAAAAGTATATATTAGTAATTCAGGTTTTTGTTTTTTTCAATTTTTATTTTCAAAAATACGTATTCAAACCGAAAACCAACAATCATAAATTTTTATCTAAGACCAAAAAATCAAAAAAAGGAAAACCAAAATATTCACTTTGGTTTTTCCGTTTAATCCGACTAACGCACATCCCCAATGGCTACTACCAATTTCGACCAAGCCAACAGCCCATTACAACCCAATCATTGCTTTCTCATCTAGTTCCACATCTTAACTAAAGAAATGAATGTAATATTTTCTTTACTCCTTTTGTAGAGAAACTTTGGATTCAAGGAGAAAGTTACAGATAACAAATACAGAGAAGAAGAAATAGTTTACCAAATGTAGAGTATGCGCTCCAGGGATTTCTGAACTTGTGCTTGTTGGAAAAAAGAAACATCAGGCACCGTTCTAGGGCAGTCAACAGCAATCTAATAGCACAAGAGAAGCAGTAGCTATATGATTGATGACATCCGTAAAGTGAGGCATAAAAAAGATCAAAACAGACAAACCAACAGCATCTATAAGCGGTTGAGGGCTAGCTCACTTGGTGAGCTCCCTGCCTTCCACATTAAAGGTGGAGGGTTCAAACCCATCAGTAGCATAGCTTCCCCTTCCCTTTCCCCCTCCCCCGATGTAATAAAAAGAACAGCATCCATAATACCTGCCGAAGCATGTTGATCTCTTCATCTGTGCGCTCAATATCTGAAATGTCATAGTACTGAGCAACACAATCAAGATAATCTAGACGCTTTCTTCTCAGAACTCCCTCCCTTCTATCTGAATTAGGGGGTGCATATCCCTGTTGTCAGCTCATTATTTAAATTTCATAAAAAGCAACAAACTATGTCTAATAAGAAAACCTGCAATCTAGTTTGGCAGGTTTTGTAAACAATGTAGGAAGCAAGCAAACTTGTGTACAGGAATATTAGCAAACTGAAGCAGAGATCTAGTGATTAACGAGCTCTGGCTAAAAGGTCAATTTCAACAAAAGAATTCACAGGATAGGCAAATATATCCCCAAATAAATACCAAAACCAGCAATTACTATTATCAGAACTCATATTTTAAACAACACTGCATGGTATGCTTCATATTCAAGATTCTTTCAAGTACTTCTACAGGTTAACCAGAGATTACTAATATCAAAAAAATTATAAAACGGCACTGCATGAAACGCTTCTTTTTTTTTTAAACCAAGAAATCCTAAAGGGCCAATGGCGTACGTTCGAAGCTCAGTGGATGATAGGCCCCTACCTCTAGCCTTCTCTTAAATACCAGACTTCTTTTTTGAGATTGATAAATACCAGACTTTCATCTGCAGCATGGTTTGAATCCGTGACATGCGCCTAACCCACACATCACATTGCACTCTTACCACTAGACCAAAGCCTTGGGAACCACCGCATGAAATGCTTCATATACAAACATCTTTTAAGAACTCTTTTTTATCAGCATAAAACATCTTTTAAGAACTTCTATAGGTTGGTTGTACTTTTGAGTACTAGGACAAAGGACAGTCCCAACTTCTAGAATCCAGTATATGATAGAACAACAACAACTATACCTCAGTCCAAACAAGTTGGGGTCGGCTATATAAATCCTCACTTCTTTATTTAAGCTCAACTCATATTATCATCACACCAAATAAAATAAAAATAAATTTCACATATATATATATATATATATATATATATATATATATATACACACACACACACACATATACACACATACACATATATTAGAAGTTCTCTAACAAGTCTAAAACTTATTCCCAACTAGTAAATAGTACATATATGTATCTTTTTCTTCCATTGTGTATTATCTTTAGTTAAGTTACATTGATTCCAAGGAATTGTAGGTCTTTCGAGACAACTTCCATTCATGTGATGTTACGTCTACCCGGTCCCCTTTTTGATGAACTAATTGGTTTCATTACTGGCATCAAGAAGATGCATAAATTACAAAAGAGTGTAGCAATTGTTAGCTCCTTACAAATGTTTATACTAGTACTAGGGAACTAACAAAATTCAAAAAACTATCAGGGGAGTCTATGGGGGATAGATAAGCCCAGCTATACAAATACATGAGGCATCTAGACTTGAGTTTGTTGGTAGAAGTTGATACTCCATCAAAACACTTGTTGTTTCTCTCATTCCAAATGCTCCAAAAAATAGCTGCAGGTATCATCTTCCATACTTTCCTAATGATGCTATCAACTTTCCAGTAACTCCAAGACTGAAAAACATCCCTGATATTATGTGGCATGACCCATCTAAGTCCAAAGAGTGATATAAACATACTCCATAAATCTGTTGCAACAGGGCAGTCAAAAAAAGATGGTTGTGAGTTTCTGCCTCCCTCTGGCACATGTAGCATCTATTCACAATCTGAAAATTCCTCTTGGCTAAGTTGTCTTGTGTCAGGCAAGCCTCATAAAGTGCAGTCCAGTTGAAGCAGATGACTTTGAGTGTCAACTTGATTTTCCATATTAACTTCCAAGGACAATGGTTAGTTATTATATTGTGAGTTCTTGCTAGCTTGTAGGCTGCTTTGACCGAGTACTTTCCTGCAACTGCAGTGCCCCATTTGAACCGGTCAGTTACTAGAGTGCTGCTTGAGAAATTGTTGAGTGAGGAAAGAAGTCCGAGCAGATCCTCATATTCCCAATCTTGCAAGTTCCTTTTAAATGTTATGTTTCATGAGTTGCCTTCTCTGCACTGATGAACTGTTGAGCCTGGATCACTAACCATTTGAAAGAGAGCAGGGTAGTCATTCCATAGGGTGTGTTACCTAGCCATTTCTTCTTCCAGAATTTTATTTGTTGTCCATCTCCAACTGCGAAGTGCTGGTTTTGTGAGAACTCCTCCCAGAGTTTGCAGATGCTCTTCCAAACTCCAACTCAATGTAGTGCTCTAGATAGCTTGGTGCACCAGTGGCTTTGGGTTCCATGCTTGGCAATGATAACTTTCTTCCATAGGCTCTGCTCCTCCTATATATATCTCCAAAGCTATTTCATCAATAAGCATTTGTTATGCAAAGCTAAGTCCCTGACCCCTAGTCCACCTTGGTGCTTTGGTAAGATAACTTTAGACCACTTTACCAGGTGAAACTTGTGACCATCTTTAGTCCCTTCCCACAGAAAGTTCTTTCTGATCTTGTCAAGCTGCTTCATGACCTTACTAGGCATTGGAAAGAGTGACATCTGGTAGGTTGGGATGTTGTCTAGGACACTACTGATTAGAGTTAGTCTTCCACCCATAGACAAATACTGCAGCTGCCAAGAAGCAAGTTTCTTTCAAATTTCTCAATGACCCCACTCCATATAGCTTTTGATCTGATTTTTTCCCCTGGTGGAAGTCCTAGGTAAGTAGTTAGTAAACATCCAGTATTGCAGACTAAAGTTCCAGCCAAGTCTTCTAAATTATGCACCTCATTAACATGATAGATTACACTTTTGAGCATGTTAATGTGAAGGCCTGAAATAGCTTCAAATGTAGGAAGGGTTAGATTTAGATAGAGAACTTGACTTCTATTTGCCCCACAGAAAATCAAAGTGTCATCTGCATAGAGCAGATGAGAAATATTGACTGTGCTTCCTCTACCATCTGATACCATGCTAATCAACACTCCTAAATCAAGTCTCCTTGAATCATGCTAATCAACACTCCCCCTCAAGTTGGTGCAAAGATATCGCACATGCCCAACTTGCAACTCAAAATATAGAAAGTTCGCTTGTTGAGACCTTTGGCAAACACATCAGCTAAATGTTTTTCCGATGGCACATGACACCGATTGTAACACTTTCGATTAATTTCCATATGCTTTGTTCGGTTATGCTGGACTGGATTATGAGCTATATTGATGGCAGCTTTATTGTCACAGTAAAAGAAAAGTTTTCCTTTTTCACACAGTCTCAATTCATATAGTAGCTTTTATAGCCAAAGCAGTTCGCAAAGACCCTGGCCATAGCTCTATATTCTGCCTACGCACTTGATCTAGCAACTACACTTTGCGTCTTGCTTCTCCAAGTAACCAAGTTTCCTCCTACGAGCGTACAGTAACCGAATGTTGATCTTTTGTCATCTAGAGATCCAGCCCAATCCGCGTCTGTAAAGGCTTCTATTTGGAGGTGATCATATTTGGAGAAAAGTAGACCTTTCCCTGGAGCAGACTTCATATACCGCAAAGTGTGAAAGACAGCTTGCATATCTCGGGGATCATGCATCAACTGACTCACCAAGCTAACTGAATAGGCTATGTCTGGTCTAGTGTGAGAGATAAATGAGTCTTCCAACCAGCCTCTGATATCTCTTCTTATCAACTGATTCTCCAACTTCGCTTTGTAACTTGTGATTGCTTTCAGTGGGCGATTCCGCGGGCCTGCAACCCGTCATACCGGTTTCTTTCAAAAGATTCAAAATATACTTCCTTTGAGAAATAAAGATCCCTCTTTTGGATCTAGCAACCTCAATTCCCAAGAAGTACTGCAATTTTCCTAGACTTTGATCTCAAATTCATGTGCCAACTTCTTCATTCGAGACATCTCCTCTTTGTCATCTCCTGTCATTACTATGCCATCAACATAAACTATGAGAAAAGTGAGTTTACCCGTTTGATGTCTTATGAAGAGAGTGTGATCACCATTGCTTTGTCGGTAACCGAATATTGCTTTGTGGAATCTGTCAAACAAAGCTCTAGGAATTGCTTCAGTCCGTATAAGGCTTTCTTCAATCTGCATACCTTTCCTTGACTTTGTGCAATTTCAAATACAGGAGGAATCTCCATACACACCTCTTCTTCTAAGTCTCCATGAAGAAATGCATTGTTCACATCAAACTAGTGCAAGTTTCAATCAAGATTAATTGCACAAGATAAAAGAAATCTAACAGTGTTCATCTTAGCAACAGGGGCAAGTCTCTCTTGATAATCCACTCCATAAGTTACTTTTGGCTTTTAACCCAAGTCATCCTAGTGCAGCAATCAATGAAAGTAACAAACCATCAACTACTAGACAAAGAAACAGTTTGGGTAGGACCCCAGATATCAGAATGAATAGTCATAAACGGAGTTGTGTTTCTATTATCACTTACAGGATAAGAGTTTCTAGTATTCTTGGCATATTCACACGCATCACAGAACACCGATTCAAATCGGGTCCTTGAAAACAAATCGGGATATAATTTCTTCAATACCAAGAATGATCGGTGTCCTAACCGTTTATGCCGTTGTATTATTTCTTGGTTGACATCCTTACTTTCCCCAAAAAATGGTTTGACCAGAGTTTTATATTCCATCTGATATATACAAGTCATCACGCAATCTACCATTGCCAATCTTTTTCCTTGTTTGAAGATGCTGAAAAATACAATGATCAGGAAAGAACTCGATTTTACAGTTTAGAGCTTTGATGATGGCACTAACAGATAAAAGATTGATACGGAACTCAGGTACATGGAGCACGGATGATAGTCTAATATTAGGAGTACAAATGACAGAACATGTTCCAGAGATAGGTGTTAAAGAACCATTGGCTATTTTAACATTATCTCCTTTGGGGCATGGAGAATAGTTTTGAATGCCTTTAGAAGAGCCTGTGATGTGTCTATTTGCACCAAAATCAACAATCCAAGAATTAAGGTTATTAGCAAAGGCAGTACCCGATTGCACATGATTGGATGTGGCAACATTAGCAGAGTCAAGTTTGGCTAGGAGGCGACGGAGAAGCTGAATTTCATCCGAAGACAAGATTTCTCCGGAAAACCGTTTCCTTGAATGTCTCCATTTTTCAGCCCAATCAAAAAGAAATCAGAAGGAGTTTGTGTTGCGGACAGCCAACAAGAGAGAGAAAACTCGACCTCTTTGATAAAAAAGGAACCCTAGTGCTGCGAGGGAGATAATTTCACCTCAAAAAGGCAACAATGGCTCTGATACCATGTAGATTTTGAGAAGAAGAAAACACTTCTTGTATTTCTGTGTTTGTTTACATCCCATGAGCAAAGGAATTTATACAAAGCTCCTAATGCTAATTAAGGAAACAAAATAAATCTACACATCAATCCCACTATCAAATCTGAATAAAATCATATCTCCTAAATATAATCAAATCTCCTGAAATCATGCTAATCTAATACTCCTAAATCAAGTGTCTTTGAATCATGCATTGGGTACAAATCATCTGACGAAATGACTAAAAATAGGAGAAAACTGCACTTTTGGCTTTTAACAAATACACCCAAGTCATCCTAGTGCAACAATCAATAAAAATAACAAACAGTCGACTACCCAACAAAGGAATTGTTTGAGTATGACCTCATACATTAGAATGAATATTCGAAAAAGGAGTTGTATTTTTATTATCACTTAAAGGATACGAGTTCCTTGTATGCTTGGCAAATTCACAAGCATCGTACAACAAATATTCAAACTCAGTTCTGGAAAACAAACTAGGATATAACTTCTTTAAAACAAAAAATGATGGATGACCCAACCGTTTATCCCGTTCTTGGTTGAGATCCTTATTTCCTCCAAAAAAAGGCCCGACCAAATTCTCGAGTTCCATGAATCCAATATAAGTCATCATGCAATCTACCACTGCCAATCTTCTTCCTTATTTGAAGATCCTAAAAAACACAATGATCAAGAAACAACTCGACACTACAATTTAGTTTTTTGGTGATGGCGCTAACAGGTTAACAGGAAACTCAGGCGCATGGAGAAGGGATGATAATGTAATATCAAGTGTACGGACAACAAAACATGTTCCGGAGACAGGAGTTAGGAGCCATTGGCTATTCTGAATAATCCCCTTTGGGAATAGAGAGTAGTTTTGGAAGTCTTTAGAGGAGCCTGTCATATGTCTATTCGCACCATAATCAATAATCTAAGAATTAAGATGAAAAGGCAATACATGACTACACGTAATTGGAAGTGGAAACATTAGAAGAATCAAGTTTGTTCAGGAGACGATGAAGAAGCTGAACTTCGTCTGAAGACAAAGCTTCTCCAAAAGTAGTTTCCTTGGATATCTCCACATTTTCCGATATTAGCCTGAATCCTTGATGGACTTACATGTTTTCCTCCCCGATCTCTAGTTGGTCTACCATGAAGTTTCCAGCATGTCTCCTTTGTATGCCTTGGCTTTCCACAATAATCATAGTGCATGTGATCTTTATCAGAAGTGATTGCCCTTGGTTGCTCATCAGACATATTAAACCCAGACTTTTCGGTTGGTGTTGAATAAGAGGGTGTTTGGATTGGCTTTTAAAAAGTAACTTATAAGTTAAAAGGCAAAAGCCATAAGACGGTAATACCCAACTTTTGGCTAATTTTTGTACTTTTCATGCCTAAAAGAACTTTTATTATTTCCAAACACCACAAAAACTAGAAAAGTGCTTAAAAGTCGATAAGCACTTAAAATAAGCCAATCCAAACACCTTCTAAAGCATGACCCCTCGTCGATTCTTTTCTCGTTGAACATGAGAGTATGCACCCTCAAAAGAAAAAGGAATTTACCGAGAACTTGAACCCTGGTTGGATCATACTCTTGGTTCAAACCGGCAGAAAATCATAGACCATTTCCATTTCAATTGATTGTTGAAAGAGAACTACATCATCAGTACACCTCACTTGGAGATCTTGATAATAGCCAATTTCCTACCATAATCCACTTAATTCGGAATAGTAATCAGTGATAGTCAACTCACCTTGCTCAGTAGCTGAATTTTATTTCAAATCTCAAAGATCTAGGCATCATTTCCCTTCTAAGAGTAAGTGTGCCTAGTTGAATTCCAGATCTTTTTAGTGGTATCAACTATCAAGCAATAAATATATCATTCGGGGGTGCATAGTGTTTAAAAGTCATGTCATAACATGGGAATTATCAGAATCCCATTGACCATAGTTAGGGTTAATCACAACAGGTGCTTTCTTTTCTCTAGTAACCCAAGTAACTTTCTAAACTTAATAAAAAGTAGACAAGATCTTGACCAAGAAAGATACGTAAGCACTAATTTGAGACATAGAATTATTATTTGTTTTTGTATCACCCATAGTTTGAACAAGTAATAATCCTTAGTGTCAACAAATGGAATAGGGATATTCAAAAAGAGAAATAAACTTCTAGAGATAGAATCTGCGTGATCTCCCCGAAAAAACCCATTGAAAAACTAGTCGGAATTTGCCTGGTCGGAATCTGCCAAAACTTAGATGGGAAGGGTCAGAATAGGCCTGCAACCCGAGATCTGAAAAAATTTCCGGAAAGCGTCATCGGAAAGCTGCGGATCCGGCCGGAAAGCTAACTGCCACACTGGAATCCTAAGTATCTTTGATAGAAACGGAACCCTAGTGCTGCGAGTGAGATAACTCACCTCAAAAAGCAGCAATGGCTCTAATACCATGTAGATTAGAGAAGAAGAAAAGGCTTTTTTATGTTTCTTACATCCCTAAGCAAACGCTATTATACACAAGGCCCTGTGACTATTTTAAAAAGAAACAAAAATTACAATCAATCAGAATCAAATCAAATTTTGTCTAATAATCAAGCCAATCAACATTATGATATAAGGAAGAGTTGATGGAAGGAGTTGAAGATTTTTGCCATCTACTAGATTACATTGCTAGTTGTGGGCCCCTCAAGATCTTACCCCTTTTTTTTTATCTTCGTTCAATTTTTTCTTTTTTCTTTCTTTATTTCTTGTACTCCGGCATCTCCTTGATCCCATGTTAATATATAATTCCTCCTCTCTACTGACCTAAAATTTTTCCAGAAAAATAAAGTTAAAACCATACCAAAAGAAGCCTCCATATGTTGGGTCGCAAATATGATGGGACACCATTCCAAGCTAATTCGCGCAATTTTTCTGCAAGGGAAGTTGGGAAGTACATAAAGAAGAAAATGCAACAATCAGACCGGTAATAACATTGAGAATTAACAAAATAGCTTTCCAAGTTGTAAGTTGTAACAAACAATAGCTACTAAATATTCAAATCTATACAAGTCATCAAGAAGGAAGAAAGATCAAAACCTGTGTGAGAGCAAACCATATGATATGTGTAGAACTATCTCTTTTAGTCTGAACATTAAAGGCCTTAGCTAGTGAAAATTCACAAAGCCCGTGAGACTAAAGAATGGAAGCCAAAGAAAGCATCACCTTTGTGATCAACGTGCCAAAGGATATGCCTATGATAGTATTTAAAGTGGCAGGGAAGGATGTAGGAATAGGCCATTACGACAATTTCGAGCCTCCAAAAGGCTTATCCTTGGCTGGAGATCAAAGCTCTTCTTTAGGTATGGTAAGAATTTCAAGTAAGTGTACAATGAGCCGCTCAAAATCTTGACGCGAATGAACCTGCCCTTTCCATCAGTAGCAGGTATCAGGTAACTCTATCCACCAAGGCTTGGATAAATGGGAAAATATCACCTAGTATTTTTTGCTTCCACTAGGATTTGAACCTAAAACCTCATGGTTTTCACCCACTTCATTGACTACTAGGCCACACCCTTGGGTGCATACTAGTTTATTGCCTTTCTTTAAGTTAAATTTTTTACTGCCCCAATCTATTATTATAAAAAAGCTCTAATTTCAAGGATATCAAGATTGGTTTAGCGCTTCATCAAACATGTTTCTTTCATGGGTAACATGTACTTTATGTTCATGAGCATTTGCTGTAATTTTTGATAGACCATAAATTACTTTTGGCAGGTTACATACTAGTTGCTAGTTCTTTTTCTTTCCTACTGGATAGGTGTCTTAGTGGAGTGCCTGTCAAAATGTTCGTATTGAAGTCGTAAGGTCAAGCGAAACCTTTATCTAGTATTATCAGTTTTTCTTTTAATTTGTAACTTCTGAAGACTTGTATGTTGTTAAACATTGCATGATGGATTTTCTCCTAGTCTTTTACTTAATCCTGAGAGTCAACTGATAATGAAGTTCCGAGCGGCTCAAACTTTCTATCTTCTTCAGATTTAAGCTGCATCACCTAATTCCGTTCCCCCATCTCAACAAGGTGCGGTGAACAGGAACATTTTCCTGCATCTATTCATTTCCAGGAACAAAGGAAACATACTAATTTAAGCATTACATCCCCTACCCCGAACTTTAAACCCAATTGCAGAGAGGTCATAGGGATAGAAGGAAATTCTCCTCTCAAAAACTATTGTAGACGAAACTAGAATTTCAACTCTCACGCAGCATCATCAAGATGCTCTACAAATACTCCAAGAGCATTTTCAGCTTTCTCGTACTTCCTTTTTTCATTGAGGTCTAGAAACAGTATTAGTCGCATTATTACAGTTTTATGCATCTACACTACATAAATGTTCCTTTGAATTAGTTAAGCATCTGTGTTAAGTCATAAGCTCATTTGTTACATGTTTGGTGGATCGGGAAAGGTACCAAGCATCTTCAATGCATTTGCAACCATATTTTATGAGTTGTTAGGGGACCTATGTCAAGGATTGTCACACCCGGAGCATACTTGAAACAAATGAAAAAAAAAGAATAAGGGGAGGGAGAGGGTCAGGAAGGTTGACCGCCTTAAAGGGACTGCCTTTTCATGGTGAGAAAGGAAATTCTTCTCCCAATTTCTCAAACAAATTAGTAGTGAAAAGTTCAGGAGCAAATGCATGTAAAGGATACTCAATCATTAACTAGTCAAACAAAAGTCATCTTTTAGGATCTTGGCACCCATAGGTTCCCAAATAATAAGCTCTCACCACTATATGCCAAATTTTGACAAGAGACGTTTGCTCAAGTGGTAAGCAACCTCCACCTCCAACCTTAAGGTTGCAGGTTCGAGTCACCAAGGGAGCAAAGTGGGGAGCTCCTAGGGAGGGATAAAAAGAAATCATAAAACATATGCCAAATTATGCAAGAAAAGAATCATATATATTTACATAACCAAAAACATATCTTGGTACCTAGAATAACAGTTGGCACTGATATTTCTTTGGTGAACTTCAGTAGCCTAGCTGAATCAGTAGCTCTTGAGCCCATCGATGGCTTTTGTACTTCGTTGGATGTGTGTTCTGAATTTGACGTGGACGATTTTGACTGGCTAGCGGATGAGCTAGCATTCAGATTGCTTCTCTTTTGCAGCTCATCCTGATATACAAAGAAAAGAGCTTACTTATGCTGATACATATAAGCAATAGATATACCACAAATCCCAGTACACTGAATATCAGCACCGGTCATACCTCAAAAGATCCATCTGTCTGTTGGCTGGGTCCCGTCTCACTATCTCTTAGACTGCCATGATTATCCGGAGACCTCACTGCTGAGTTATCCACTGGGTCTGACCTCCGTGTAATCAGTACTTTGCCAGGGAAACTGCGTCCCTTTAGCAACCTGCATCACATCATAGTTTTTGTGACTTACTTGTTAGAAGTTAAAGCAAAAAAGAAGGTGTTCTGATTCAAAAAGAATCAAACCAAGTAATCAACATCCTTGACTGTTAAATACCAACAATTATTATTTTAGAGGGTTTTTTCTTTAATCAGTAAAGATAATGATTTCAGATGGTGCTTCCAGGGCCATAGCTATGAGACAAAGTTGCGACATGTTAACAAAAGAAGTAACTAGAATGGCAATATCCAATAAAAAGATAAGAAGCAATAAGTATGTGCAATGCAGTTCACGTTCAGGGGCTAAGTTTGGGCTTCTTTCCTCAACATTTCTTTTTTGCTCAACTCTTCTTAAGCAAACTATTAAAATACTAATGAAACGAGAAATGGAGTTGTTAAATGTATCATTAAAAATTGTAACCATTAACTTCAAGAAATAAGTAAAAAGTCACTTTATATGCAAACAAAGAATGTTGTTCATCTCCTACTGCTAGTTTATGCTGGAGCTAGCACCAATAGCGAAGAAACTAGGCAAGGTGCATAACAAAATTCCTCCATAGGCATAAAAGAAGCAGAGCTTTTGGGCACTGATCAAAGGCTCAACTCTACCTAAGGATGCCTCATCTGCATACACCAATGTCTTGTCGCCCAACTTCATTTGATCAAATAAAAGCTAATTTTTGCTCAACTATCCTCAAAAGCTGAACATTTGAAATAGGATTCTCGTGGGAATCCAAGTTTTGAGTTTCTGGCATATCACCTTACAGACAAATGTACTGAGCTTTGTGTTAACTATTTCTCTTTGTCCTAGTGGTAAGTAGCACAGAAATTCATAAAAGGAAATGACAAATACTAAATGCATTTTTAATCACAAATCCACCATTCAGATTACAAGATACGCCTACTCGTTCACTGATCAGACACTCCCCAAGTCCAATTGATCATAGATAACTTGAATTCCCTCAAAAGGGTACATTTAAAATGATAGGGAAAAAAAAAAAAAAAGGATTTTACTGGAAATCTAAGTGGTGGGTTTATGAGAATTATATAGATCTGAATAAATAACAAGGATCAATTACCCTTGAACATTTCTGAGGGTTTGGTTGAATCTTGAATCAACAGTAGCATTCCTTGGATCTTCCTCTCTGTCGCTCCTCATGGTTTAATTGTTATCACTTGCCTGAGAAGCTCTCCAAACTTTGTTTTCAATGTTTAAGTGTTAAGTTTGTTAGGAGGAGGAGTACAATTGATGACGCCACAGAGATTTTTTTTCTCTTGCCTTAATATGGTACAGCTTTAACTGCGCAATAGTACAACTTCTTAATGCGTGTTTTGCGCTGGCATAACCAAAATTGCTCTCTCCACATACTTTGACCATTTTAGGAAACGGCGCCAATTTTTTTTTTTTTTTGGGGAGGGGGCTAAATTTCGACAATATATAAATTTAAGAAAATAAAAAGCAAATGTTTGTAGCTCTGGAAAAACTAAAAACTAAAAAGAAATGATCTTGGAACATAGTAATTCTACATTTTAAACTCTCATTTGTCTTTTTCAAACTCACAACTACTTTTTTCCACATATCTTATATAGCCAGGATAGTCAAAAGGAGGAATGCAACAAAAAGAGGCTAGTTGAGAACTCTATTAAGCTCGTTTGCCTCAGTGATGTTATTTTTCGAGTTAACAAAGTATCAATCGACCAGGATCAAAATTTTGAAACGAAAACGTGTTTATGGGCTGCATTCAAGAAACAACATATCTCAAGTTTTAAGACCCGAAATCTGATGATTAAAAATGAGGTGAAAGATAACGATCTGAACTATAAGAAAGACTCTTTACTCTTTCAAAACAAGTAAATATTGATGATGCACCAGTTCAATGAAAGTTATGATTCTATGATATCAAAAGAACGGATTTAGATCATGTAATGACCCGCCCGGTCGTTTTGAGAGTTGTAGCCCTGTTCACCTATTTGCTGTTTGTTTTGTACTTTATAGCTGCTATGTGTCTTGTCGGGGTAGTCGGTTCGGGTCCGGAAGGATTTCGGAATGAATTAAAACACTTAGACTCTAAGTTGGAAGCTTATGTTGGAAAGGTTGATTAGATATTAACTTATGTGTAAACGACTCTAGAATAGAGTTTTGATGGTTCCGTTAGCTCCTTCTGGTGATTTTGGACTTAGGAGCGTGTCCGTATGGTGATTTGGAGGTCCGTAGTTGAATTAAGCTTGAAATGGCGAAAGTTGGATTTTTGGAAAGTTTGACCGGAAGTGGACTTTTTGACACCAGGGTCGGACTGGAGTTCCAGAAGTTGGAATAGGCCTGTGGCGTCATTGTGAATTGTATGCAAAATTTTGGGTCAATTGGATGTGATTTGACAGGTTTCAGCGTCGTTTGTAGATATTGGAAACTCCTTAGTTCATTAGGCTTGAATCTATGTGCAATTCGTGGTTTTGATGTTGTTTGGGGTGATTTGAGGGCTCGACGAAGTTCATAGATGTTTTAAGACTTGTTGTATGTTTGATTGAGGTCCCGGGGGCCTCGGGTTGATTTCGGGTGGTTAACGGATCAAGAGTTGAAGTTGAGAGTCTGCTGAAGTTGCGTTCTACTGGTGTAACCGCACCTGCGGAGCATTGGGCGCATGTGCGAGCTCGCAGGTGCGGGCATAGATGCGAAGGCGCAGAGTTTGGAGGGGTGTGAGGGGGGATCGCAGGTGTGAAGGATTAGCCGCAGATACAGCTAGGGAACTGCAGAATAAGATATGGGCAATGGACTGGGTTCCGCAGAAGTAGACTCAATGCTCGCAGAAGCGAGTCCGCATGAGCGAGGTTAGGGACCGCATATGCGGTTGAGGGGTCGATTCCGCGATGCCGCAAAAGTAGCTAAGTTGTCGCAAGTGCGGAAGCCTGGGAAGAACATATAAAAGCAAGAGTTCGCGGTT
Source organism: Nicotiana paniculata (assembly GCA_005239505.1). NCBI lineage: Eukaryota > Viridiplantae > Streptophyta > Magnoliopsida > Solanales > Solanaceae > Nicotiana > Nicotiana paniculata. The sequence goes on along the minus strand of ML358422.1, from coordinate 12,747 downwards.
TTTCTTTATTTTGGACATTTTGAGCTCGAGTTTTGGCGATTTGGGAGAGGATTTTTGTAAGGCCCCGTATAATGTTTTTCCTAAAAAATCGGATTCCGTGATGCCAGAGTAGGCGTAGAAGTTCGAACTTTTGGATTGAACAGTACACTGGAGAGTTGAAGGAAATATTTTTTGCAGAAGTAGGCATTTCTGCGGCCCACTATGCGTCCGCATAATCACTCTGCGGGCCGCAGAGTCAAGCAACCTTTTTGGGCCAATTTTGAGGCCAACTTCGCGGCCAATTATGCGACCGCATAATCGTTTCGCGGACTGCACTTTGGTCGCACAATCGTCATTGGATTTTTGCAGAGGGAGGTTTTGCATCGCATTATGCGACCGCAGAACAGGTTTGCGGGCTGCATAATGGACGCAGAGTGAAGCAGACCAGTCCAGTTCCCAGAGCCACCTTTCGCGGTCATTTCGCGGATCGCATAACCATTATGCGGTTGCATATGCGACCGCAGAACCTGTTCTGGAGCTTCATTTTTGGGGTTTTTGAACCCGACCCTATCCCGTTAAAACACCCACCTTAGACCATTTTGAGCTTATTTTCTGATATCTTTAGAGTGAGAAAGAGAGCCTTAGAGGGAGAAATTGTTCTTTATCAAAAATTTCTCTTCAATTCTTGCTTAAACCTTGAAGATTATCAAGATAGGCACCTAGGTCTTCTTCCCAAGAGGTAAGGTTCTATCACCCAAACTCCTAATTTTAAAATGTAACTAGAATGGGCCATTAGTACGGCAATTCACGGGGATAGGAGTGCTTACCTTGCATGCATGTATTCTTAAGGTATGTGGGGAGGTTGTGAGTTAAAGATAGAAAAGAATGGCGTGTGGGTTGGTGTAGTCTTTCATATAAAGGGTCCATGAAACCTTAATACACACATAGTGTTTGATAAAATGTCCAAGTGATCTAGAATCATGATCGTTTCCCTAATTTTGTTCAATTTTGCTATATTGCTAAAATAGATTGAAGTTGCTAATATTCCGTAACATCTTAAAGTTTTAAGAAGCTCAATTGAGGTATGTTGGCTAAACCCCCTCTTCTTAGAATTGAATCCCATGGTATTCATGAAATCAATGTAATTCCCAAATTGAACGTCCTAGAAATTGCTAACCCGGATGTGCTTGCTTGAAAATATATGTGTAATATGTATTCCCATGCTTTCATCATGTTATCTCGTCATCTGAGCAAATGTTCAAAACTTAGAATGTGTGCTTGTTTACCTTGAAAATGGTTTTAACAATTAAAATTGATTTTGTTGTTCTAAAAATATGTGATTTATTTTGATACTAGTAGATAGGTGAGAAATGCTAAGTGTGAGTAAGAAAGAAATGATAGGCAAACCAGTATAGTCACGAGATTGGGGACCTCGAGCTTAGTAATATCGGGGCCTCGAGGATGGTCTTTGGCAGTTGATAATGAACAATTAATGAAGAACAATAAAGCTGTAGAGTGATTGTTGAGCACGTTAAACGAGAAAAACAAAGAATGTTCTATTGTAGTGAATATTCATGTGTTACAAGAATGATTGGGGTCCCCTTTATATAGGAGGGTGGATCCCAACACAGTACATGTATAATTATGACAGAGAAATGCTATTGGTACAGCTGTATAACGGCCTTGTACGGACTTGTACGACCTTTGCAGACCTCATTAGTTCTAACCACGTGTTCTTGGAAAATTCTCGCATTTCCATGACGGTCATCGATTTTGCTCATCTTCGAGGTAAGCCCGTGATGGGCCTTCGATATACCTTCTCGAGGTATGAACCTCGAGGTCAAACTTCAGATTCTACTTCGACCCCCTCAAGATCGGGCTTGGCATGCTGCAGAGACCTAGATATCTGGGTCCCCGATATCGACCGTATACAGTGCTAAAATGCCTAGACTTCAAGTCAAACTCAATTAAGAACCGTTATACTGAATTGTGTGAAGAGCCTCTATGTGCCTTAGATTCTATATTGCTCACATGTGAAATCAAAAGTCATGAATGAAGAACCGTGTTGTTATTGACGATAGTAATGTTGGAATGTGGAAAAGAACTTGAATTATGAAATGTGGCCAATCGCCAAGAATAACTTCATAATTGGGGTCAATCGTGCCAATAAAGTGAAAAGATGGTAAATAAATATGAAATTATGAATATGTTTGATGTCTTAAATGAGATGGCTTAGCCTATCGGGCCGAGATCAAAATCCGTGTAATAATACAGTCGTATTGTGAATGAAACTGTGAATATGTTTGATGTCTCAAATGAGATGGCTTAGCCGATTGGGCCGAGATTGGACTCTGTGTAATAACAGAGGGTATTGTGAATATGGTTGATGTCTCAAATGAGATGGCTTAGCCGATCGGGCTGAGATCGGACTCCGTGTAAGAGCATGGTGGTATTGTGGACTGTGGCATATTGTCACTAAAAACCATCCAACCTAATAATATGAAAATTGACTTGAAAATCTTTGTGATCCTTAACTTGACGCTTTAATGTTATTTAAAGCTCATATTTCATTCTTAATTGTTTCCCCCTATTACTTCTCATTCTATTGAGATAGTGTTTTAGTTTTCCATACTAGTATTATTCGACAGTACTAACGTCCCTTTTACCGGGGGCGCTGCACCTTTTGTCACGCCCCAAAACGAGGAGCACGACCAGTGCTCAACCGAGTAAACTCGACTGAGCAAGTCTGTTAGATTTTATTCTATCCAAATTCATCTTTGAATAAAAGAGGAGATGTACTCCATTAATCTTACTCTGAAAATATTTCATTAACAACTTCCATTTTGTTTCCATTAGCAGTTTCAACCATAATATCCAAAATATTACAATTTTTATAGACACGATGAAAAACATGTTTGCCAAATACCAATACTTCTAATTCAATTCCCAATATCAAACATCACCCACAACCTGTCTACGGAGCCTTTAAATACAACTGAAGAGTAATATAGAAATGCCAACAACAAGGCTCCGGCTATACCATAAAATAGAAACTACATGATAAACAAATGATACAGGACCCCGAAATAAAGTGACCAAGTCGGCTGAAAAGAGGATGTGCCACTAGCTGCGACCAACATTGTCTGCTATGCAACCACCTACATCCATTTAAAGATGTAGCGCCCCCAGAAAAAGGAACGTTAGTATTGTCGAATAGTACTATATGTAAATCTAAAAGTCCTCTTTCAAAAATAGAATGACCATATAAGAAAAGGAAAGCCATAGAAACAACAAGTCACAATCAATAATGTCCAAATTCCCCATTGAAACATAACAATTTTCAGAATACGAAAGTAATACATATTTTTAGTTGGGAGATCTTTAGTACCGATAATACCACAGTTCATGATACCACTATTCACAATGTCACCGTACTCTTGGCACGGAGTCCGATCACGGCTCGATCGGCTAACCCGCCTTATTTAAAAAGGCATCAACTACAATCACAGATTTATATCACAACTTCTAGCACAATCACCACCATGTGTGCGGCATGGTGTCAGATCACGGCCCGATCCGCTAGGCCATCTCACCACAATGCCGTGTGGTTTGACATCATTTTCTTTTACCAATAATCTCATCCCAATAGAGGAGAATAATTTCATCACATCAATCTCATCCCAAATAAGGGGAATATTCACAATTCACTCCTACACCGGCACGTGTAATTTTGGGATTAGGTTATTTCAACCTACCCTTCCTCGGTGATTATCGATTCTCCCAATAATATTTTTATATTGATTTGAACGCAAAAGTAACATAAATACAAATGTACTCACATCAACATCTTTCACGTTGTATAAATCTTCCTTAGTATTTTCAAGCACTCACAACTACAATATTTCCTTGGCTCTTTTGGCCATTCACAATATTCTTTATTCATGGAACAGTGGTCGTATTTCAAATTCAACACTTCCACTTCTTTTAATTTGAAGGATCATCACAAATTACCAGTATATAGAGTATTTCAGAAATTATATACCTCAAGTTCATTAGTAATAGGATCTAAAACACAAGGGATTCTTCCCAAAGGAGGGGACATACCAACCAACAATAGAAACACACATCAAAGTCATAAACAAGCATATACACCAATTATTCTTGAATTACTCTTTTCCAATCACGACAATGTACAATTCTAATACCGAAGTATGTAAGAACTCGAATCACATTGGATGTATTTATAAGGTAATGCATTATCTAAAACGGCCACTTATGGGAATAAATTGAGTATAAGAACTTCTATGCAAATTATACTTTTGGAAGTCATTTTAAACAGTTGTGTCGAGACCTATTTCATAATCTGTTTCACATTTTCTCATTTCATTGGCATCACTAATCACAATCATAACTTAAGTTCACGGCACGTTAACCACACTCTATTTTAAAACATATTTATAGATAATCAAAAGCAAGATGCACTCAATCAAGACATCTGGTACACATAGGAGCAATTAGGAGCATTAAGCACATCGAATTTACCTCACCCAATTGGTATACTAGTTTTCATTTAAAATACGACTCAAAGCCATACCATTTTAATAAGCAAACCATACTTTGAACATATAGCTTTTGATATAAGGCTCATTCGTAATAATCAAGTTTATAAGTTTATAGGGATAACTCGGAACATAGAAATTAGGGATTTTGGGCAGATCATACTTAAACTTACGGAAACATTATGGAATTCAATTCCGAGAGAGAAAGTTTAGACAACATACCTTGTTTGAGATTCTCTTAAGTTACTACAACACACCAACACTTCTAGCAATAACAATCTAGAGGAAGATAGCGAAAATCGGTTAATAATTAGAAGGATTTCCATGGTGTAACTCTCCTAGGAATTTTGTCAAACACCTATCATGAAAAATAGACTACAAGGATCTAAAATTGTAATCCCTTCCTCCTTCTACAAATTTCAACAAAAAACTAAAATAATGGTTCATTAATCCCCTCATACAACAACTTAGTGTCATATGCATGGCCTATTTCCAACCCCACAATATGTACTTGAACTCATAACCTCTTATATGAAATCTTAGAAGTAGGAGTTACCTGGACAAATAGTGAGCTAGAGATTAGCTTCCTTGATTCTTGAGAATTTGTGCAAGATTGGATGATTAGGAAGTTAGGTTCCTCATTCCCTCTCTAAAATGCTCTCACCTCTCTCTAGATTCACTAGAAAATAGCCCCAAAGCCTATTTATCAAAATGGGGTCCGATTATGAAAATAGAAAAAAGAAGCCTCCGAAATCGGATCTATGGTTGCAGAATGGATCGCGAAATTAGTGCCCAGAACTGGGCTTCGCTAGACAGGCGTGCGACTATTTTGTGGTCGCATAACCACTTCTGCTTTCACAGAATGGCCGCAGAATGCATTATGTCAGCCTTTGGTAATTTGATCATAACTTTTTGTAGGAGTGTCCAAATGACGAACAGTGTGAATCGTTAGAAACTACACTCAAATATATTTCAGTTGATTGGTTTCTCATCATATAAAACTTTGTATATGTATGTAGATATGCTCGTCCAAAGTTTGGACTTGTGCGTACTCATTTGTAATTTTAGCCTATTATGTAATTTTCTAACTTGGCTTAGACTTAGGCCTCTCCTTAGACCCCAAATCACTAATAAGCAAATCACTTATAATATTCCTCGCACACTTATTACCATATCCAATTGATATCCATCATATTAATAGAACATAAAATATTATAATTATCCTACCTGACACCACAAAATCTTAAATTACTTAGCGAAATTTTTTTCCTGGGCCTTACATCTTTAAATGCATGCAAGTGGTCCCATAGCAGACAATGTTGATCACAGATTGTGTTGCATCCTCTTCTCAGCGGACTCGGTGATCCCCATATGATTCCGGGGTAATGTACTATATCTTTTTTTTATATTGTTGTACTTTTGAGGTATAGCCGGGGCCTTATTTCCGGGACCATATTTACACTCTTTTGTATCTTTAGAGGCTCCCTAGACACTATGTGGATTGTATATGGGTACTAGAAAGGTCAACATATTATGTTGTGTTTTGGATTGTTGGTCCACTAAATCATAAAATGTATGTATTGAAACTTAACAATGATGTAGCAAAATGAAATGACTTAGTAATGTTTATACATATGATCCTTCTACTGTTCAATTAATGAACGCATTCCTTCTCTGGATCATAAGTGAGTTGCATAGAAAAAGTGTTTAACAGGCTTGCTCGACCGGGTCACCTCTGTTGAGCGCTGGTCATGCTCCTCGAGGTTGGGGCGTGACAATTTTCGAGGGGATTCTTGAGGTACGTTCCATGTGCTCATTTTTATTCATTAATGTTGTTTCCCCATTGATTTTCCCACCTAGATTGTGCGGTTTTGAGGTGAAATTTTGGGATTTGAGGCTAGGGATTTGGAGAGCTGATTTGGGGGATTTGGGTGACGATTTGGTGCCAGATTTTGATAAAATTTGTATGGTTGGACTCGTTGTTGAATGGGATTATGGGTTTTGTGGCTTTTGTCGGATTTCGAGACATGGGACCGGGGGACAGCTTTGAGCCAATTTCAAATTTTGATTAATAACTTCGTATTTTCTTGTGGAATTGATTCTTTTAGTCCGTGTTGATTGTATTATACTATTTGTGTCTAGATTCGGGACATTTGGAGGCTGATTTGCGAGGCAAAGGTGTGTTGGAGTAGAGTTGTGCTAGGATTGAGGTAAGTAACACTTCTAAACTTGGATCTAAGGGTTCGAAACCCCGAATTGTGTTATATGATTGGTGTTGAGGTGACGCACATCCCAAGTGATGGGCGTGCGGGCGTGCACCATGAGAATTGTGACCTGGTCGATTCCATGGCACTGTATAGTGGACTTATCTCGTTGATATCCGTGTTTTCGTCATGTGAGAAAGTAATTAAGTTGTTAATTATGCTAGAAATCATGTTTAGGCTATATGTCGATACTGTTGGGGCCCATAGTGGTCGTTTTTTGCTGTTGACTTATTGTTTTCATTGAAATTTTGTACTCAATCATATTCATTAATTATATATCATATCTCTATCTCTGTTGCTATTTATTGATACATCATATCATTGTTTTCGGGCTAGTTTCATGACATTGTGAGTCCCTGAGAGAGAGACTGGAGAGATTAATGACTGAGAGAGGCCGAGGGCCTGATTATGAGTGATATTTATGGTATCGAGTTGTAGGCCGCAACATGTTATACCAATTGATGACAGTGCTTGGGCTGAAGGATCCCCTCCGGAGTCTACACACACACCCAGTAAGCATGGTTGATTTATATTGAGGGGTGGATCTTTCTTGGACATGGATCTTGTCCGAAGCATTTATACATGGGGATGGATCTTCCCCACAGGTTGGATTGGCCCTAGCCAATACTGAGTGACTGATGATCAGTTAATGTATATGTTCCGGTATGGATCTTCTCTGGGCCGGATCGGCCATATATGGTACTGAGTGATTGAGCATTTGGAGAGTGTGAGCACATGAGGCTTTCAGCATGGTGCATCACATACAGTATGTGCATTGACATGTAGGAGTAGAGAAGTTATATTCTTCATATTATTCAGAAATTGTATACCTTATTGTATTGAGTTTATCTGCTGAACTTGCAAGCATGTCTAAGTTTCTGCACTGTTATTTTTATATTGAACTGTATCGGTTGAGCTCGACACTACTTTCAGTCCAAAGTTTGGATTTTGTTACTTATTGAGTTGGTTGTCTCACGCTACACCCTACACCTCGTGTGCAGATCCAGGTGCTTCCAGTCACGGCGATTGCTGCGTTGTGGAGTCAGGATCCTTGGAGATTATCGAGGTAGCTGTATGGCGTTCGCATCCCTTGACTCTCCTTCCTTATCTTCGATTATGTTTTAGTTCTCATTATCTGGATGTTGTATTAGACTTTATCCCTGTATAGATGCTCATGTACTCGGGGACACCCCGGTTTTGAGAGACATTTGTATTAAGTTGCGAATTTTATTCTGCTTTTAAATGGTTTTCCCTAAATATTAACTATTTTCCGTATTTTCAAAGCTTTGGATGTATTGAGTTGGTTGAGTATTTGGCTTGCCTATTTCCATCATAGGCGCCATCACGACGGGTTGGTTTTGGGTTGTGACAAGTTGGTGTCAGAGCCTAGGTTACATAGGTCTCACGAGTCATGAGCAGGTTAAGTAGAGTCTTGAGGATTGGCACAAAGACATCTGTACTGATCTTCGAGAGGCTGTCGAACCCTTAGGAGACTTCACATTCTTGTATTAGGGTCATGCGAGTTTGTTGATTCCGGTAGCTAAACTTCTGTTATTCTATTCTCTCATAGATGGTGAGGATACGTGCTACCGGATAGGATAGACAACCACCAATACCACCAACTAGGGACGCGAGAGGCTGAGGTTGCAGTAGGGTCCACGATAGGGGCATATGTGCAACTCGGAAAACATCTAGGGCAGCACCTGCAAACCCATTAATCGCTCCAGTTCAAGAGCAGGTGTGAGGCCCCTCAAAAAAATTCCCTATTAGTCCGAGACCACAAGCACACTCACAAGTCGCTTAAGTGTCGTCTTGCCTTCCACGAGGGTTTAATGGCCGTGAAAACTTATATTATCATGATAATACATTTAGGATTTGTATTGGGTACTCTTGAGGGCCTAAGGAGATCCCTAGGACTAAGTGTTGGGAACTATGCAATGGGCTAAAGTTTCAGGGAAAATTTGCACAAGGTCCGACTTCAAACGCATGCTTCTGACAAAATATAAATAATTAAGAGGTGATCTACCTATCAAATTAGTTCCTTTTGAGTCTAGTTTCCAATTCATCAAACCTTTCCTCATTTTGATATGTACACAAAAAGTTATGGCCATTTTATCGGACCTGTGTCATATGCGCGATCGGTGCATATTTGGGAGTTTTTGCCTTGTGTGCACGACCACTTGCCCAGGTGCGTGGACACGCACGTAGGAGACATATAAATACCCCCAAGGCTGGGTAGGGAGAGTGTATAAGTCATTTCTTTGAGCTAGGGCTTGCTCTATCAAGGGGAATCCGTCCCATACTTCCCTCCCATGAACCAATGTAATGTTTTTGGAGTATTTTGAGCTGATTATTACTCCTAAACACTTATATTAACAATGATTAATCTTGAAGATCCATAGATTTCCATTCAAATCCCCAAATTGGTCAAAAACACTACAAGTGGGGATTCTCTAGAGTCTTACTACAAGAGGTATGTCTACCATCACTAACTACTCTATGATGATTATTTATGTATGAAATATATGTTAGGACTTATGGGATGGTGATTAGAAGCCATAAGTGCCTAACCTAGGTTGTATGGGTGTATTAGAGATTTTGAAATGGGTTAATTAAGGAGATTGATGGTTTTGGGTGTGAATTGTTGGGCATGCATGTGCTAATGGAAATTGTGGATGGCCTAGAGACGATGGTAAGGTGACTCATTGGTATGGAAGGTGGTTGTTAGGTGAAAAAAAATTCCATTGAAGGAGGTTGTAGAGAGATATGCACATGAGATGTTTGATAAAAAGTCTAAATGATTTAAAGTATAGAAATCTTACTAGTATAGTTACAAATGTGTTGCATTGCTGTAGATTAAAGTTGTTTAGTGTGGTGGATGCCGTAGTATTATTAAGGGGCGAATTTCAGGTACGTATGGATAAAATCCACTCTTCTTAGAAATTGAACCCCTTTGATGTCCATGCAATTGGTGTAAGTTCCAAACTTGATTGATGTAGAAATTGCTATTCCAAATGTGCTTGTGTTGCAAGAATATATGTAAAATATGTATTTTAATGTTCCCATTATGCTATCTTGTCATTTGAGGATGTGTTAAAGATATGGAATATGTGCTAAAATGCCTAGACTTCCAGTCGAATTTGAATAAAGGTTGTTATGCTAATGTGAATGCCTCTACTTACCTATGATCTATAGTTGCTCTCGTGTGTACTCAATATCTTTAATTGAAAGCTTGTTTGTTGAAAATGATAATAATGTGAAATGTGGGAAAGAACTTGCATTATTAAATACGACCAAAAGCATAGGTATGATATAACGATTATGGCCACTAGTGCCGATGAATTGATATATGTGAAAGAAATATGAAATGAGAGGATCGATGGAAAATGGTAATGTCTTGGCTGAGACGGCCTATCCGATCGGGCCGTGATCGAACACTATGCCGCACACATGGTGGTACTGTGCTGGAAATTGAAACTGGAATAGTGATCGTGGTGAATGTCTCCATTGAGACGACCTAGCCGATCGAGTCGTGATCGAACTCCGAATAAAAGTACGGTGGTATTGTGAATGATGAGGAATTGATACTAGTGATGTCCCAATTTAAAGCTATAAAATTACTTGAAAGCTTATGTGATCCTTAATTTGATGTTGTAGTATTGTTTAAGGTTACCATTGATTCCGTGATTATTTCTTCTTGTATTATTGTTCTTTCTAATGAGATGGTGTTTAGTTATACATAATAGTACTATTCGACAGTACTAACGTCCCTTTTGCTGGGGGCGCTACATCTTTAAATAGATGTTGGTGGTTCCATAGCAGACAGTGTCGATCGCAGCTAGTGGTGTATCATCATCATCTTCCCAGCAGACTTGGTGAGCCCCACTTCTTCCTAGGGTCATGTATTACATCTTTTGTTTATATGTTTGCCACATTTTGAGGTATATTCAGGGCCTTGTTGCCGGCGTTGTTATGACTCCCTTTTGTATCTTTAGAGTCTTCGGAGACACTATGTGGGTTGTATATGGGTATTGGAAGGGTGAGTGGATTATGTTGTGTTTTGGACCCTTGTTCCTTCAAATTGAAAAGTGTATGTAATTTTGAAAAATTTACCAATGATGTAACAATTGAATCGATTTGGAAATGTTTACAAAATCTTCTTGTTGTATAATTAATAATAACTTGTTTTCTTGATCATAATGAGTTAGGTAGAAAATGTCTAATAGGCTTGCTCAGTCGGGTTCACTCGGTTGAGCGCCGGTCGCACCTCCCGAGGTTGGGACGTGATAGCAGGTACCAGATGCGGTTGAGCCAGTGAAGCCAGCTCAGGCACCAGCTGTGCCCATTATGATTCCAGGCCTTCAGGAGGACTTGGCTTGGATTCTGACTGTGTGCACCAGTGTTGCTCAGACGATCTCTGTTCCAGCCGTAACATCTACTTCTCAGGTCGGGGAGGAGCTCAAATTCTTGCCGCCCTTACACCAGAGCAGGTGATGCAAGGACTTCAGACACCGGGGGCTATACCAGCCCAGTCGGTTGCCGCTGCTTAGGCCCATGTGGTTTCAGCTATAACTGATGATGAACAGAGGAGACTAGAGAGGTTTGGGAGACTCCAGCCTCCAAGATTAACTGGGGCAGAGTCGGTGGACGCCTAGGGTTTCCTTAACAAGTGTCAGTAGAATCTTCGTACATCAGGTATTCCGGAGGGGTCTTGTTCACTACTTTTCAGTTTTATCGGGCTGTCTTCAGTTGGTTGGAGGCTTATGAGAGGCGCAGGCTGGTCGGTGCATCATCACTTACATGGAAGGAGTTCTTCGTTCTCTTCTTGGAGAAGTTCGTGCCGGAGTCTCGCAGGGAGGAGCTGCATAGATAGTTTGTGCATCTTCGTCAGGATGGCATGTCTGTGACACAGTACGAGATGAGGTTTTTTGAGTTGGCTCGTTACGCAGTTTGGTTGGTTCCCACTAATAAGGAGAGGATTAGGAGGTTCATTGATGGCCTCACATATCAGCTGCGGTTTCTTATGACCAGGGAGAGGGTATCTGGTGCTACTTTTGACGAGGTTGTTGATATTGTTCGGCAAATAGAGATGGTACGTAGCAGGAAGCGTGGTGAGAGGGAGGCCAAAAGGTCTTGTAGATCAGGTGGTTTCAGTGGTGTTCCTTCTGGGGATCACTTCTACCACGGTAAGGGAATTCCTTATAGGCATGCCCAGACGGCTCGTCTAGTTCACCGTGGCACATCATCCGACTATGGTTCATACAGTGCACATCAGGGTCACTCATCTCTCGGTGCCCTTCCAGCTCAGAGTTCGTCTCGTGCACCATCAGCTCAGGGTTCATCTGTACCAGGTCCTTCTGATAGTTACTCTGGTTCTCGGGGTCTGTCTCAATACCCACCACCATTCACATGGAGGGGTTGTTTTGAGTGTGGAGATTTGGATCACATCAAGAGGCATCGTCCCCGCCTTTCGGGAGGTCCAGCTAAGAAGATGAGTTATCCTACGACTTTAGCACCGGTTACTTCACCACCCGCCCAACCAGCTCGGGGTAGAGCTCAAGCCTCTAGGGTCGGCCCTAGAAGGGGGAGGCCGATCAGGTGGAGGCCATGCCCGACTCTATGCTCTTTGATCACACTCAACTATGTCTTATAAAAGATTAAGCGGGCGTTGCAAATATAATCCGGGGTATTATGCCCAGAGTCGATCCCACAGGGAATTTACGTATCAAGCAAGCTGTCAGAATACTAAATTGTTACTTGGTGTTGTTTAAACTACTACAACTGAATGAAAATATTAAAACTAAAGATTAACTACAATAAGGTGTAAACAATTGTAATAAAGGTCTAAAGTTATGGTTTCCCCCGTTGGTGAACTTCCTCTAGGATACTTCTTATAGTTTGATTAGTTGTCTCTATCAATCATGAACACTCTATCTACCATAAAT